>CAXKVX010005172.1:0-33670 GCA_964058865.1 Eleocharis quinqueflora
GCCAAATCTCTTCCTATTTTACAAAGCTTGTTAAAAAATATAATGCCTCCAATGATGCTTTACAAATTGAATTTGTAGCGCAGGGTTTGATAAGGTTTATCATGGCTCAGGTTAAAGCTAGATTTTACCCCTTTGGCGGTTAATTAACGCTGTGCGTTAATTACACAATTTGTTTTAGGATTAACAAAATACTTTTGTTAATCCCAAACAAATTGCGTTCTCCGAGACGGGGACCGCGTTCGCAGGTCCACCATCGGAGAACTTTCTCCAGATCAGGCCGGTTTTTATCACTCTTTGAGTGATAAAAACTTATTTTCTTCTTCGAAGAAAATAACTTTTATTTTCCTCGTGGAGGAAAATAAAAGCGGGGACAGTAATTTTTATCAGCTTTAGCTGATAAAAATAACTTTTTTAGAAACTAAAGTTTCTAAAAAAGCAGGCTGCCTAAATTCGTGGACGGCTAGTCCCACGCTTTGCGTGAACAAAAATAAACAGGAAAAATTGTATTAGCTCTAAGCGCATGAGGCTCGCATAAAATAAATTATAAAAAGCGGTTACTTTTCACAATTTCATTATTTTAAGCATTATTATAGGTTCATTGTTGGGCGATGGTTCGATGGAAAGATGTGGTAACGGTTCCCGATTTGCGTTTTATCAATCTAAAGCGCATGGTGAATATCTATTATGGTTACATCAAACTATTAGTTCCTTAGGTTACGCTAAAACTGAACTACCCAAATTGTCTAGCAGAGTAGGTTTAAAAAAAGGTGAATTTCGTTATTATTATAGATTTAGAACATTTACCTTTTCTTCGTTTAATTGGATACCTGAAGCATTTTATGTTGACAAAAAAAAAGTAGTACCAAAAATGATAGAAAATTATTTAACACCTTTAGTCTTAGCGATATGAGCGATTGATGACGGCTGTTTAATCAAAGATAGAGGGTTTAGATTTAGCACTGATAGTTTTACATTGGAAGATGTGCAGTTTTTAGCTTCGTTGTTAAATACTAAATTCTCCGATGGTGGACCTGCGAACGCGGTCCCCGTCTCGGAGAACGCAATTTGTTTGGGATTAACAAAAGTATTTTGTTAATCCTAAAACAAATTGTGTATGATCTAAATACTTAACCGAACTACGTTCGGTTACTCTAAATTTTCCATGGGGTAATTAAACGATTTTATAACAATAGTTCGACCACATATTCTAAACTCGTCTGGATCTTTGATCCGACGAGGTAATATTTTTAGTATTATTATAGGTTCATTGTTTGGCGATGGTAAAAAATCTAGCTTCTTCTAAATTTTATTACAAATTTCTCTTTCTAGTATATAATAAATACTCTACTCAAAATCTTTAGGTTGTATTTGCTACTTTTAAAAGAAGTAGTAATTCAAGTCTTGTTAATATATTTATTAAATCTATATTGTATTTGCTTGAAACTAATCTTAGTTACGAGGCTAACTTTTTCTAAAAGTTAACAAAGGTTTAATTAAACAAAGGTTTAATTAAACAAAACCTAAATTCTTTTTAACCTCGTCTGGGTCTTTGATCCGACGAGGATTGTGTAAACATATTAACAACAGAAATTAGGCGCGTTTTTCAACTTTTTAAATAAATCTTTGATTTGTTTAAAAATTTGGGGAACGCCTGCGTCTACCTTCCAGTGTTCTAGCCCCGCTGAACACCGTCTCACTTTTTAAAGTGAGACAGCGTTCGTATTTATATTAAATACGAACGCTATCTTTTTTAAATCAAAGATTTAAAAAAGATGGTGTTCCGCAGGGGCGAGAACATAAGAAGGGGGGGATGCCAAAAATAACTCGTGTTTTCACTTTAAAATAAAAACCATGAAAAATAATATAACAAATATTAATTTGTCTCCAAATTGGGTTACTGGATTTTCAGATGCTGAATCTTCCTTTATAATTTCTATATTTAAATCTAATAGTCATAAAAGTGGGTGGCAAGTTTACCCTGTTTTTTCTATTGGATTACATATTAAAGATATTTTATTATTAAATTCCATTAAAGATTTCTTTGGTGTAGGTACTGTTATAAAAAGAGATCTTAATCTAAGACCGTCAGCGGTATACTCAGTTAAGTCTATTAAAGATATTAATAATGTCATCATACCTCATTTTCTTAATTATCCTTTATTAACTCAAAAACGGTCAGATTTTGAGCTATTTAAATTAGTTTTAGACTTAATGGCTTCAGGAGACCATTTAAAACCGGAAGGTTTTAATAAAATATTAAGTGTCAAATCTTCTATTAATAATGGTTTATCCGCAGAATTAAAACAAAAATTTCCAAATGTTAAAAGTTTTGCGAGACCTGATTTTAGTTTACCTGACTTCATTAATCCAGAATGGGTCGTAGGGTTTGCAGATGGAGAATCTAATTTTGATATTAGAATTTCTAAGAGTAAAAATAGTACTCTTGGTTATCATGCTCTATTAAGATTTAGAGTAACTCAACATGTTAGAGATTTATCATTGTTAACTAAACTAATTGAATTTTTTAATTGTGGACAAACCGGGGTATCAAAGAAATTTCCGGCTGCTAATTATGTAGTGTCTAGATTTACAGATATAAATAAAAAAATCGTTCCTTTCTTTGAAAAATATCCTTTATTAGGAATTAAATCATTAGATTTTCAAGATTTTAATAAAGCATCTAAGTTAATTAGTTCTGGTGAACATTTAACTGCCTCGGGATTAGAAAAAATTAGAAGTATAAAAGCCGGAATTAACTCTAATAGAATATTAGAACAATAGTGAACTTATATAATAAACTTTACCACGTCGATCCTTCTATGCTACATAAAATTAATGAAATTAATGAAATTAACGAAATTAACCTTTATTCGTTTGATTACTTTTTGTTATTCGAGCCCTAAGCTAAAGGTCCTAATTTTTCTTAAGGACCGAAGGCCCTTAAATCAACCCTCGTCCAGATCGATAGATCTAGACGAAGGTTCATTTAACCATGGTGTGTTCTCGCCCCTGCGGAACACCATCTTTTTTAAATCTTTGATTTAAAAAGATAGCGTTCGTATTTATATAAATACGAACGCTGTCTCACTTTAAAAAGTGAGACGGTGTTCAGCGGGGCTAGAACAAGAAATTAGGACTTTTAAATCGAAGATTTAAAGCTTTGGGCTAAGAATAACACCAAAATATGCTTTGCTTGGTGTTATGTTAATATAAAACAAATTCACATAGTCCTAGATTACTTTTTGTTATAACAAAAAGTAATCTAGCTTATAAAAAATAATAAGGAGAAATTTAAAAATTATCTTGGCGACACTTATGATAACGGTTAACGGGATTATGTTATCCTAAGACCGTCGATTTAATTAACATGTGTACCTCTCGGACACTTTGTTTATTTAAATCGCTACAGACTGGCTCATCGGTGGGTATTTGATTTAATTATTAATTAACCCAAACTAGGATCTGCCTTTGGCGATCCACGTTTGGGTTACTCCCGGATGTTTATGGGCTACCCTTCGGGTAGTCCCAAAACATTCGGGTGCAAATGCTTAATGTACAGTCGAAATCTCTAGAGACACCTTTTATAAAGTATAATTTTTTAAGGGTTCTATATTATATGTGCAAATTATTATTCACAGTTTATATAACTAGAGATCTGGCCACAATTACTTATGCTCACCATGCTTTAATCCAAGGAAATAGAAATGGAGCTATCCTAGGAACATTCTTAACATTAGTACTAGCTATTGCGTTTACAGGTCTACAAGGACTTGAGTATATGCAAGCAGGTTTCTCAATGAGTGATTCTGTATTTGGTACTGTATTCTTTGCAAGTACTGGATTACACGGGTTAACACGTATGGCCCCTTTCAAAATAAATGGAAGAACAATTTTATTTATATTTAGTGGAGTTACCTTTACAACTATTTTAAAAATAGTATTTTCACTTGGCCTACTCGGTCTTATTGGTGTCACTACCACCGTTCAGCCGATTGGATCAGAATTAACAGACACACTGGCTCCAGCGGTAGCTCAAATCTTCTTTTCTTCAATACTTCCCATTAAACCGGCTGATGGTAAACCTCATCGTTTGACTAAATTAGAGCAATCCCAATTTACTATTTCTGAGGATTTAAAATCCATATTAGTTGGTCTTGCACTTGGTGATTTATTCATTAATAAGCAAAATGTAAATGCTCGATTAGAGTTTAAACAAGGTTTGATACATGTTGACTATCTAATGGAGGTTTACGACCGATTTAAAGATTTTTGTCCTACAGTTCCCAAAACAGTAAACCCTCAGGCTGACAAAAGAACTGGGAAAGTGTATAGTTTTTCCAGATTTGTTACTTATTCATTACCTTGTTTCAATCCATTCTATGAATTATTTTATGAGAATGGGAAAAAAATAGTACCTTTGAATATAGGTGAATTGTTAACGCCTTTGGGACTTTGTTACTGGATTTGTGATGATGGAACATATCACAAAGAAAATGGAAGTGCTGCTCTTAGTACACATTCATTTAGTTTACAAGAGGTAAATTTATTAATAAAAACTCTGAATGATAAATGGGATCTAAAATGCACTATTAATAAACAAGGTAATGCTTTTTTCATTAGAATCCCTAAAAATTCAGTACCTATTTTACAATCTCTGTTAAAGGATATTATGCCTCCAATGATGCTTTATAAAATAGGCCTTTAAAATTAATCAGATTCAGTATTTGGGACAGTATTCTTTGCAAGCACTGGACTACACGGGTTAATTATTGTAGCTCCTACCAAATTAAATATAAATAAAAATTCAGTTAAAATTAGAAAAATTCACTATACGACTCCACTTTGGAGAGATTTGCCAAGCCAAGGCCCATTTAATCTGTCAATAAAATTGCCCAATAAAAATATTTACATAAATAAATATTTTATAGAATGGTTAGTTGGTTTTGTAGATGCTGAAGGAAATTTTAATATTAGTTTACGAAATTTTAAGGACAATAATTACAATAGTTTAGTTTTGACCTTTCAAATAGGTCTTCACATTGATGATTTAGAAGTTTTAAAATTTATACAAAAAAACCTGGGATGTGGAAAAATATCTATTTCAGGTAATAGATGTAATTTTTTTGTAAATGATAGGGTTTCGTTAATTAATATAATTATTCCTGTTTTTAATTTTATTGAACTAAAAAGTTCAAAATATAATCAGTTTTTAGTTTTTGAAAAAGCAGTTAATTTAATTAAAAACAAAGATCATCGGTCAATTAAAGGTAGATTAGAAATTATAAAACTTTACCACGAAATTCGGGAAATTAAAGTCCCTAAATCCACAAAAGTCAGTGGCCAAAGGTTTAAACTTATAGAAATAAAAGAATTATTGAGAACATCGTTGTAAGAACTATAAAAGAGACGGAATAACTTTATCTTTAATGTTATTCTCCGTTATAAGGTTTTTAGGGGTAACGCATATTATTGCTCTGGGGGCATTTCAGTTAAAATGTAAGGAAAGCATACGAGGAATCAACTCCTGGGCCATCTAGAATGGCAAAACAAGGATAAATCTACCCTTGTAAAATATAAGGATAAATTATCATTGTTTCTTCATGTAAGTGGTGAAGATTCTCTTATTAATATGAGTAATAAGAATGATGAAGAATTCTCTAATGAAATGGCTGCTTAGGTTTATTTAAACCTTTTAAACCTAAAGAACCCCTGCATAGAGTACACAGGTTCCACCCTTCTACTAAACATGCTAAGCAACATTTCTGCTATAAAAATTTAAAATACCCAATATGAAAATATTTATTATTTCAGTCGCTCCTTCAAGAGCATATACTACTTTTGTAGTACTTTCTTCTCTATTAATAATTCTAGTAGTAACTATTGTACTACTTTATATCTCTGCACTTTATTTAAGTGTAGTTAATATTCTGTCAATTGGATTAGGTGTAGATGTCTCTAGTTTACTATTCCAAGAGAATTCTATAAGTTATCTTTTGCTCTCTTCTTTACCTTTAGTAAAACCACGACGATTGACTAAAGCAGAAGAATTACAATTCGTTCTTCCTGAAAACTTGAAATCTGTTATTGTTGGTCTTTATCTCGGTGATCTCTATGGTGCAAAAAGATCAAAGTCATCGAAAAATGCTTGCTTATGTTTTGTTCAAGGTGTTGTTCATCAGGAATACCTTAATCATTTATATGACTTATTTGAAAGTTATTGCTTGGCAGCTCCTAAAACATATCAAATGTTGCCTCATAAAATAACAGGTAAAGTTTATTCTGGTATACGTTTTAATACTCGTTCATTACCTTGTTTTGGCGAACTTTATAATAATTTTTACCCTGCCGGTAAAAAAATTATACCAACCAATATCGGAGATCTTTTAACACCATTAGGGTTGGCTTATTGGATCGCAGATGATGGAGGCTGGGACAAAATAAACAAAAGATTGGTAATTAGTACTAATTCTTACAGTTTGGAAGAAGTAAATCTTCTAGTTAAAGTTTTAAATAATAAATTCAATTTAAGTTGTTTTTCAAACAAAAGAGGAATTGGCTATGTTATTATAATACCACCTTATTCAATTTCAGCTTTGCAAGCTTTATTGGTGCCTATTATGCCTAGCATGATGTTATTTAAATTAGGTCTTTAACATTGTTGTTCGTAGTCATTCAAACTCTATATATTATGTAAAGTATTGAATTTGTCAAAACTAATACTACCTTAAAATTCTTACCCCTTAACCTATTTGGATTTATGCTTTCCTTTTTACCTCAAACAAGGCTTTTTTTATTTCACTTATTCCAATTCTGCCAGAAATAAAACTAATCACAGCTATTGGTAGATTAGAAATTATCAAACTTTACCATGAAAGTAAAAATCCCCCAATTTGTTTAAGATCTAATAAATCTGCGATTTATTACCCCTGAACCTCCCGGGTCGAGACAGCTTCGCTGTTGCGTTTGAATTTTCTAAGGACCAGCAAGTAAACTTGCTTGGGGCCCAGGAAAATTAAAAAGCAACAAATCCCTGGACAGGCTTAGTGTATAACACTAAGCCTGCCTAGGGGATTTGTTGATCCCGGAGGTGAACCGGGGTAATATAGAAATTAATAAATATTGGCTAGGGGGTTTTATTGACGGTGCCGGTTCATTTTCTATCACTCAAAATAGTCCCAGATTAAAATTTGAGAATCATGTTAAAGAATTACCATTATTTAATAGTATAGCGGAATTTTTAAAGTCGGGTAATGTAAATATTACAAATCCCCGGAAAAATAGAATAAATTCTAATCCTACTGTAACTTTAGATTACACTAACATACATTTTTTAAAAAATGTTGTTGTTCCTCTTTTCTCTGTTAAATTTAATGAATTTAAATTATTAAATAGTAAAAAAGAAAGAGATTTTAATGATTGGGCTATTTTGGTTGATATTAAATATTACGGTTATCATAGTATGCCTGAAGGTGCTTCTTTATTTAAAGAAATTATAAGTCAATGGAATAATTTCAGATTATCAACTAATGCCGAGCTTGGTTCTGGTGGTTTAAATTCAACCACAGAAGAACAGGTAAAATTAGTTAATCCAAATTTTATTGATTTCAATGAAAAGTTTAGACTATTATTAAAACTAGCAGCTGCCAGAAGTGAAATAAAAAGTAAACGAAGCAAACGAAGTAAACGAAGTAAAGAAAAATAATATATGGCGAACAGATAAAAGAAGAGTGAGAAAAAACCAATTCTCAGCCTCAAAATTCTAAATTGCCATTAACCCTTGGCATATAAATTGCTATTAACCCTGGGCATAGAAATGTTGTTGACATCTCTTAGCCTCCCCAATTTAACTAAGTTGGACTATTCCATAGTCCTACTTGGTTCGATTGGTTAGCTCAAGCCTCTAAGTGTTGAGCTACCTAGCAGGACAATTTTAGTCCAAAATTGTCGGCTAAGGCAAAATATTTCTTCTAATTTTTTCTATTTGAGAAAATTAGATGACGCACATACAACCCGTTTGCAATACACTACGGATTTTCTGTGTTACCGTATCTTATCCTTTAATCGTAAAAAAATGAAAACTCAAAAAACTTCGACACTTTATGTTCAACGTTTAACTAAACTAGAACGATCTCAATTCACTCTGTCTGCTGATTTAACCGGAATATTGGCTGGTCTTATTCTGGGAGACCTCTTTATTTGTAAACAAAAAAAAAGTGCAAATGCTTATTTAAAATTTGAACAAGGACTTGTACATGAGGCCTACCTTCCCCGCAATATTGCGTAGCAATATTTGGGTCTACATTTGTACGATCTATTCAAAAATTATTGTTTGTCAGCTCCGAAAACAGCTAACCGATTACCGGACAAAAGAAC
Organism: Eleocharis quinqueflora; assembly: GCA_964058865.1. NCBI lineage: Eukaryota > Viridiplantae > Streptophyta > Magnoliopsida > Poales > Cyperaceae > Eleocharis > Eleocharis quinqueflora. Next base: position 8,374 of record CAXKVX010005172.1, read on the forward strand.
GGGAAATGTATATACTCGTGTTACATTTTCAACCTGTGCATTACCTTGTTTTACTGAATTACACAATCTTTTTTACCTTGAGGGAAAAAAAATAATTCCCAAAAACATAGGTGATCTGTTAACACCTGCGGGATTAGCTTACTGGATCGCTGATGATGGGACTTTCCTTAAAAAACAAAATTTAGTTGTTCTTTGTACAGATTCTTATCTGGAATCTGACATTGATTTGTTAATGTCAGTTCTTTCCAATAAATTTGGCTTAGATTGTAGAAAAGTAAAAAGAGGGAACGGTTTTAGATTAATTATCATAAATAATTCTTTAGATAAACTTCGAGAACTTGTTCAGCCACATATTCACAATTCCATGCTTTATAAATTGGGACTGTAATAATTTTCACCTCTTATTTTAAGGTTGGATTGAACAAAAAAAAATGATTAATAATAAAGATGCTCTAATAAATGTCTCAGATTATGCACCATATATTATTAAAGATGGTATTAGAATTTACAGAGATACTTTAAATCTGGTATCAGATAAAATAAAAATTGTGGCTATTCCCGCATCTACCAACCAACGCATAAATGGCAAAACCCAGCCAGGGCATAAAAGCTCTAAAGGGGTAAAGGATAGGTCATAAAAGTATGAAATTGTTGCTATAGAACAATAAAAGAGATTGTAGTTAACCAAAATTTTTGATTTACTCATTGCGTTAGAGAATCTATGGCGCTCTTAGTTAATCAATACTTTACAGACTGATGTTGGTCTAGATAGACCAAACTAGGTCAAAAAAAATAACTATCAAGAAAGTAATAAGCCTAATCTATTGTAATTATTTTGGCAGAGTTCTATGTCAGGGTAGTTCCATAGGTTATCATAATATACGATTTTCATAAAAATGTTTTATTTTTCAAATCACACAATCTTGGCCTTTGCGCTAACTTTTTTAATTCGAATAGCAGCTATTGTATTATTTTATCTTTATATTAAGTCAATTGAATCTTCTATATCTATTTTCGATGGATTATTCCTTTATTCTTTAGTGCCTATTAAATCAAGCGGGTTGACCAAAAAAGAAAGAGAAGAATTTACGCTTTCTTCTGATTTAAAAGGAATTTTAGTGGGGCTCATACTTGGTGACTTACATATTAAAAAAGAAATAAGAAGTAAAAATCCTAGATTAATATTTTTCCAAGGAATAGTTCACAAAGATTATCTTAATCATCTATATGAATTATTTAAAAGTTATTGCTTGAACCCACCTAAAACATATAATCCTAAAATTGACAAAAGGACAGGTAAAGTTTATCCTAATGTTGTTTTTAGAACTTATGCATTGCCTTGCTTTGGGGAACTATATGATCTATTTTATTTAGCCAAAAAAAAAATAGTGCCCGCTAATATCGCAGATCTTATAACCGAAGCAAGCTTAGCTTACTGAATATGTGACGATGGGGGCTTCGACAATACACACCGATGTATTACTCTTTCTACACAGTCATTTACTTTAAATGAGGTAAACCTTCTAGTTAAAGTTTTAAATGATAAATTCAATTTGAATTGTACTATTAACAAAAGTGGGTCCAATTTTAGAATACGAATTCCTTCTAAATCTCTTCCTGTATTACAAAAATTGTTGGTAACGCATATGCCGCGCATGATGCGATTTAAAATAGGTCTCGATTAGTTTGGCAAATCTTTTTCCTATTTTACTCATTCAAAAAGGCGGGTTGTGAGGTAACTTGGAACTTTAGGTTCCAAGTTACCTCCTATTGATAGCCTAAATAATGAGTCTGTTTTTTCAAGTATTAGTGAATGTAGTAGAATTTTACAATTAGATAGAACTAAAATTAAAAATTGTTTAATTAATGGTGGAATTTATAAAAATTATAAATTTAAATTTCACTCTCACTGTTAAGTGCATTATTAAAACCCCACACAAGATTATATGTGGAAAATTTATTTCTATCTTTATATTTATTTTGACAGAAAAGAGGGTTAATTGCATGGACCTCCTAAAAATTAATTAGGACAATATGCAGCCAAGCTTATATTAAAACATAATTATTTAGTTTTACTTTATTTTGATTAAAAATAATCATATTTTTTATAAATATGCAAATAAAGATTAATATTTGAAGGTTCAACGACTAGAAAGTGAGTTTCATGTTAACAATAATCTTTCCACGAACGCCCTCCAATATGTGAATAGGACTTATTTTGAGTCATTTACATATTGAAGATATAGTCTGAACAACAGCGTGAGCTGTTGAAATAATATTAAACGTATTATGATAACAATTTGTACACGTGATTGTTGGTACTTTATTTATAATGGTAGGATTTTTCCGAATATTATATTATCATCTTACTGATTCACACCACTTAGGATTTGAATCTGCAATACTGTACTGGCATTAAAAATAACATATTACCGAAATGCCCTTTAACGATGTGAATTGTTATCGAACATCACTTTGTGCTGAAGCGTCCATATCTACTTAAGTACTACTCTGAGTCGCGGTATGTAAAAATCTTAAGAGGGATTATCAGCAGGAAACAACAATGATTATCTTTCGTGCACTTTAGTGCAAGATAGATAATCTTCCGGGGACCCCATTAGGAATGGGGTTGATGGGAAATCTATGATTTCCCAGTTATAAATTTTCCTGGGCCGCAGCAAGTTTACTTGCTGGTCCTTAGAAAATTTATCACTTATAAAGTTTCTTCAGAGACTTTACGTGATGACCTAGGGAAATCTAGGATAAGAAAAAGTCCGGGTTACCATAAATAAATATTTATCGTAAACGATTTCGTTACTATTTTTTGGTTATTATTATTTGTGATTGGGTTCTGTAGAAGTTCTAACATAATATCTTTCGAAGATGCTGGTTTAATTACAACTTCTTATTCTTTGTTTAAATTATCAACAATTCCACCTTTAATTCCAAACACTCCTTATTCAAATTCCCCTAAAGCTAGTTATGCTGAACAAGCAATGACAGGGTTCTTATTAGGTGACGGAGTGTTAGTTAAAAAATACGAAGGTGGTGGAACTTATTTTAAATTTGCTCAAGGTGAAGTTCATTTAGATTATTTAAATCACGTCTTTTCTCTATTTAAAGATCTTGGGGTCCCCGGAAGATTATCTATCTTGCACTAAAGTGCACGAAAGATAATCATTGTTTTGATGGCTGCGCCTAGTCAAGGAAAGTCTATTGTTAAAGGAACTACTTACAATTGGTACCAATTTTCAACTCAATCTCTTTCTTCATGGAATTCTTTACAAGCACTATGGTATGTTAATGGAACTAAAGTAGTACCCAATAACATTTCTGAGTTATTGACTCCTATCTCTTTAGCCTATTGGATTTGTGACGATGGTGGGAAAAATAAAACTGGTTTCCATTTTGCTACAAATGCTTTTTCATCCGAAGATACAAAATTACTTTTAAGTGTTCTTCAAGATAAATTCGGTCTAAAATGTAGTATTCACTCAAGAAACCGAATATATGTTTGGTCATCTTCTACAGCACAATTATCAAATATTGTACGACCATACATACCCAGTTCAATGGCTTATAAAATTGATTAGTTTATAACCAATTTAATCTCCATTTTCCAACCAGAAAATGGGGGTACATGAAGCAGTGGATTGCTTAATTATTTATTTATGTGTAATTTAAAAACGATTTCGTTGATGTTGTATGGTTATTCCTATTTGTTTCTGTATATTGGTGGGGCTCATAGCCGCATGTTTCTAGAATACTTTTAACCCAACCTTTAGGGTTGGGTAAAAAAGTTTATTTAATCACCTAACCCTTCTGCATACGCAAGTCCTTAATTTAAAATACCCATTGTCCATCTTTAGATGGCAAATGGGTGTTTTAAAGGACTTGCTAGTAGAAAAATTTTCAACCTTGGGTTCACTCCTCGGGAACCCGTATGGCCTAGCGATTCAAAGAATCGCGTATGGTCGAAGGGTTGGGTGATTATAATAAAAAGAGATATTATAATTTTAACCCCTTATTCTTAACCCAAACTAGGATCTGCCTTTGGCGATCCACGTTTGGGTTACTCCCAAATGTTTATGGGAAAATTATTTTCTAAGGACCAACAAGTAAACTTGTTAGGGCCCAGGAAAATAATTAACCCATAAATTCCTGGGCGGCTACGCACGCCTAGGGAATTTATGGTTGGGTTAAAAGCTGTTAATTTAATCCTATCTACCTTATGGACTAACCGAACTACGTTCGGTTACTCTAAATTTTCCATGGGGTCCCCGGGAGATTATCTATCGTGCACTAAAGTGCACTATAGATAATCATGTTCTCGCCCCTGCGGAACACCATCTTTTTTAAATCTTTGATTTAAAAAAGATAGCGTTCGTATTTATATAAATACGAACGCTGTCTCACTTTAAAAAGTGAGACGGTGTTCAGCGGGGCTAGAACAAGCCCAAACGTGTTTACACGTTGGTCCTCAGGAAAATTTCTAGTTATAGCCCATAGGAAGATAGGGATACCGAATCCCGCAGCCGAGTCTCTCTCTTTGTTGTTCTTTTTTTAAAGCCTTTTTCTAATTTGATTTTTTTTAGAAAAAAAAAATCCAATAACTCTTCCCATTACAGGGAAGACGGAAAAAGGTTCAACCCTTTCCTCGCCAGGTTATAAATCCATGGTATACTGTATATTTTTATGAAATAAAAACATTATACAGTATAACCATGGCTTTAAGCCGATTTATCTATGATAAATCGATCGCAGGGGAGGTAGGGTTATAAAAAAAAAACGAAAATAGCCAAAGTCTTTAAAAGGGATGATAATTCACTAAATTTACCTTCTCAGTATACTGAGGCCGGACCTGCCCCAAGGGGTGTGAATGCTCGTATATTTTGGTTCCGTCACTATCCCGCTTCGCGATGCTGGTTTTTTTCTGTAGAAAGAACCAGCAAAGCGTAGCTTAATTGGCTTTTAATTTAAGATTTTAAGGTTAAAATAAAACTTTATTTAAAATAAAAATGACCCAGCTAAGCTGGGTCACCCCCGATCCTCCTGGGCTTTTTCTTATTCTAAAGAATAAGAAAATGTCTCGGAGGCGAGTCGGGGTTTTATTTTTAAATAAACTGGGAAATTTTCTAAGGACCAGCAAGTAAACTTGCCTCGGCCCAGGAAAATTTCCAAGTGGGAAATCGTAGATTTCCCAGTTTTTATAACAAAGTTATAAAAACCCAATAAGGAGTTGTCGATTTTAAGCTCCTCTTGTAAACAAACCCCCTAAATAGGATATGTGGTAGAGTGGTTGAATACGGTCGTCTTGAAAACGATTACTCCAAAAGAGTCGTGAGTTCGAATCTCACCATGTCCGAAAACCTTAAAAGGTTCAACTAATGTATTTAAGCTCTAATGTGCTTATCTATGTTTTCCTAATGCTTTTTGCTTGTATTATTAATAAAATTTTAGCCATAGTGCTACCTTCTCTTCGAATATCTCCTTTATTGATAGCTCGAATAGTAACTATCGTATTATTTTATGCCACGGTAGTGTCCTTAAGTGTCGTTTATATTCAGTCAATTGGATCGGGTAAAAGTATCTTTGGTGACCTATTGAATAGTTTCCTCTCGTTACAATACTGTAACGTAGGGGAAACTAAAATAAGTCCTGGCATGGATATAAACATGTTTGGACTTATGCTATCTTCTTTATTGGTTGTTAAACCGGCTGGTGTATTAACACGACGCCGTTTAACCGACTTAGAAAAAGAAAAAATCGTTCTTACTGATGAATTGAAACAAATACTAGAAGGTATTATCCTAGGTGATGGATATGGTCAAAAACAAGGGTTTAATACCAGATTCAAATTTGAACAAGGAACTGTACATGAAGAATATCTTATGCACTCTTCCCAATGGTGGACCTGCCAAAGGCGGTCCCCGTCTTGGGAAGCTTTATTTGTTTGGGATTACAAAAGTATTTTGTAATCCTAAAACAAATAAAGTGTATGATTTATTCGGCATCTTTAGCGGTAAAGCTCCTATAATAAAACACCGGCCCCCTAACAAAATAACTGGAAAAATTTCTAGTTCAATATATTTTAATACTTACTTTTTACCTTGTTTTAATGAATTGGGAAATCTTTTTTACCCGGACGGAAAAAAAATAATTCCTTCAAACATAGGGGACTTGTTAACTCCTTTGTCTTTAGCCTATTGGATATCTGACGATGGTTGTTTCCACAAAAGTCAACGATCACTTATTCTTTGTACAAATTCTTTCACTTTAGAAGAAGTAAACCTAACCGAACTACGTTCGGTTACTCTAAATTTTCCATGGGGTCCCCGGGAGATTATCTATCGTGCACTAAAGTGCACTATAGATAATCATGTTCTCGCCCCTGCGGAACACCATCTTTTTTAAATCTTTGATTTAAAAAAGATAGCGTTCGTATTTATATAAATACGAACGCTGTCTCACTTTAAAAAGTGAGACGGTGTTCAGCGGGGCTAGAACAAGCCCAAACGTGTTTACACGTTGGTCCTCAGGAAAATTTATGGGTTTTAATGAGTGTTTTAAACAACAATTTCAATCTCCAATGTACTAAAAACAAACACGGAAATGGTTTTAGAATTAGAACCTCAGCTAAATCTTTGCCTGTTTTACAATCCTTGTTAAAAGACATTATGCCGTCAATGATGTTACACAAAATAGGTCTTTAAAATATTGAAATATTTCCATCTGGGGATTCCAACCCCCCTCCTTTTTGCGTGGCGGATGATTATCTATCTTGCACTAAATAGTGCACGATAGATAATCTACCCGAACGGGTATGTCCGACTTATCCAAATTCTTTCGGCTTAAACAAAATTTTTTAAAAGAAAGAGTAATAAAATAAGTAAATACTATTAAAAATTAACCCAAACCAACCAAACCAGCATACGCAAGTCCTTAATTTAAAATACCCATTGTCCATCTTTAGATGGCAAATGGGTGTTTTAAAGGACTTGCTAGCCTAGCCAATCTTTAGATTGGCGTATGGTGGTAACCTCCCAAAGAACCACGTTTGGGTTACCCCTAAGACCTCGAAGGTCCCAAGGCAGCTTGCTTTTTTAGAAACTTTAGTTTCTAAAAAAGTTATTTTTATCAGCTAAAGCTGATAAAAATTACTGTCCCCGCTTTTATTTTCCTCCACGAGGAAAATAAAAGTTATTTTCTTCGAAGAAGAAAATAAGTTTTTATCACTCAAAGAGTGATAAAAACCGGCCTGATCCCTAGGGAGGTCTGGGGTTTTATCAAATTCATAATTCTTTACCGCGTCCCAAAACGGAAATCTACGGTTTCCTTTTTATGTTTTACTTATTGGGTTTTTATAACTTTGTTATAAAAACCCAATTAAGCCTCGCTTTGCTGGTTCTTTATGTTGAAAGAACCAGCGAAGCGGAGATGCGTGTGTCAAACATAATAGGTTTAAATTTTATTTTTCTACTCTTTGATAGGGACGCAATTTTAAGACGTTAGTTTAAGATCTCAATTAAAACACAATGTTAGCCGCAGCTAAATATATCGGAGCCGGTCTCCTTTTGAATAAATATATAAAAGAGATGAGAAGTATTACACTTTTTTCATCTATTTATGTGACAGCATTTATTATTTATTTTCTTTATACACATTTATTTGATCTTTACCTAATTGAAAATAACTATTTACTGTTAACAATTTCTGGTGGTTTAATAGTTTCTTCACAGTCAGATAAACCGAAATTAAAACGGTTGACTAAGGAGGAACAAAACCAATATATTATTCCTGAAAATTTACAACAAATTTTAGTAGGGCTACTTCTAGGGGACCCGGGCCTTTGGGCCGATAGACGAGGTGAGAATACAAGATTTCGATTTAAACAAGGTATTTGTCATGAAGCTTATCTTCTTCACTTGTATGACTTGTTTAAAGATTATTGTCCTCAAACTCCAAAAACTCAAATCTCCTTGCCCCACAAAAAAACAGGAAACATATATAAAACTATATTATTTTATACTTATTCTTTACCTTGCTTTAGTGAATTTTGCAAACCTTTCTACTCGGGAAGTCTAAAAATCATACCTAATAACATAGGTGATTTATTGACACCATTGGCGCTTAGTTATTTAATATCTGACGACGGTGGGTTTTGCCCAAAAAGTAGAAGAGTAACACTAGCCACAAACTGTTTTACTTTGGAAGCAGGTTCTAAAACTAACAGCCTATAGAGTTAAGGCAGGCTAACACCGGAGGGAAATTCTTAGAAGGAAACAGAATAACAGGAATATGGGAAATTAGATAAAAACCTATAAAAGAAGAGGATATAAATGGTATTCTGTTTACTAATACATCTAGATGTATTAGAAAACAGAACATCAGGATTTACCACTAGCGTTGGCAATCACTTGCCATTTACTATTAAAACCCTTATCGGATCCTCACAAAATTTTTATTCCATACTCCTGTTCTGTTGGCACTAATAATTAGGCCCCCTAGGTTTTGTGTTTAAGCTAGTGGTGATTATATCTATTGTAATCATTGTTATTCTTAAGAACATATAGCTGGATAAGGCGTGAGCCTTTATTCTTCTAAGATAGCTTATTTCATACATTTATAAATAAGTCCGGCATACCTTTAAACTAGAACTCTTATAAATATTTAATTAACAAAAATGAAAAAAAATTATTTAACCCAAAAAGAACGATTAGAATTCTATTTGCCCCCTCAATTGGAGGAAATCTTAGTCGGCCTTATCTTAGGCGATTTATGTTTGAGTAGAAGATCAAAAAATACTTTAAGTGTTCGAGCACTTTTCAAGCAAGGTTTAATTCACAAAGACTACCTTATGCATTTGTACGAACTTTTTAACACTTTTGGATCGCAAATCCCTAAAACAGCCAATCTACTTCCAGATAAAAGAACAGGTAAAATTCATAGTGCGGTGAGTTTTAATACTTATTCACTTCCCTGTTTTTTCAGATTATACAGTTTATTCTATCCTGAAGGAAAAAAAATAGTTCCTTCAAATATCGGAGACCTGTTAACACCTTTATCTTTAGCGTACTGGCTCAGTGATGATGGCAGTTTCGACAAAAGAAGTGGAGCAATTTTGCTACATACTCAAGGTTTCACTTTGGAACAAGTTCAACTCCTGGTTAAAACTTTAAACGAAAAATTTGATTTAAGGTGCAGCATTAATAAAAGTAGACTTGCTTTTACAATAAGAATTTCTTCTAAATCGTTAGCTAATCTTCAAAAATTGTTGACCCCACACATGCCCAATATGATGTTGTATAAAATAGGTTTATAATTTATTACTGATTCAGTTTAGTGGTTTGTGAATATATCAATCCCTCTAACCGAACAACAACTATTTGCTCAAGCTCTTAAGGATAATTTTAATTTAATTTGTTATATTAATAAACACGGAAACGGTTATGTAATTAGAATTTCATCTAAATCTTTACCTGTGTTACAGGAATTATTAAAAGATAAAATGCCAAGCATGATGTTATACAAAATAGGTCTCTAATTGAGTATCCTGTTTGTATATTTAAGACGTTAGTTTCAGAACCTTATTCATTACAATGTTAGCCGCTGCTAAATATATCGGAGCTGGTCTAGCCACAATTGGACTAGCCGGAGCTGGAGTAGGAATTGGATTAGTATTCTCAGGTTTAATTACCGCAACAGCGCGAAACCCTGGACTAAGACCACAACTATTCGCTTACGCAATTTTAGGATTCGCTCTATCAGAAGCCACAGGTCAACCATAGGCCCTCTAAAAAAAATAGAGAAATTTGACTATATGCTGGAACTTCTTAGTACTATCTAATTATTAAGTTAACCAGCAGGGCTGCAATAAAAATGCAACCCTCAGAGACTTTACGTCAAAAATTTATTCTTAATAAATTAAGATAAAGTCCACCTTTGTTCGAAAAAACTAATTTTTTTCATCTGTTTCATTTCCCCAAATGGAGGATCTATCGATCCATCATTGGGGTAGATTTTGAACTAAAGACTGCTATTCGCTCTGATGATCGCGTTCCTTCTATTGTACTCATAATTATTATGATTAAATACAACTTATTTTCCAACCCCTTTTTTAGTAACAATAAAAATTTCCATACAAATAGCAATGTAGTAGATTCTTCTAATCTTAAATTATCATTACCTGCCTTTGCCACTGAATCACCAAAAGTGTATTTAAATGTCTTATTGCAGCGAGATGAAATGTTTAAAGAACTTAAGGCTAAATCAGGGATATACTGCTGGGTAAATATGATAAATGGTAAATACTATATAGGAAGTGGAATTGATTTAAACAACCGAATAAATGATTATTTTCAAGAATCTTATTACAAAAGCAAATCCAATTTAATAATAGTTAGATCAATACTAAAATACGGCTTGGGTAATTTTGCTTTAGTAATTTTAGAATTTACAGATAAAGACGAACTTCTATCTCGAGAGCAACATTTAGAACCAGAGTATAATACTTTAGATGTTGCTGGAAACTCTCAAGGTTACAACCATACTCCTGAAAGTATTGCCAAAATTACAAAATCAGCTTTAGGACGGAACCATTCCGATGAAGTTCGTAAAGCAATGAGCGAGAACCGAATGGGTGAAAACAATCCCTTTTTTGGTAAAAATCATTCTGAGGAAACTATAGCCAAATTAAAAGAGATTGCTTTAAATAGAGATAAAGATCCTAATCCAGGTTTTGTCGTTGAAGTATTAGATTTGGAAAATAATCTTACAATGGAGTATAAATCAATTCGAGAAGCTGCAAAAAGTTTAGATACTAATATATCTACTTTAGTTTCTAGAGATAAAAGAGGAACAATAAAACCATATAAGGGAAGATATATAATTAATATAAAACGACCTTAATATATTTTTTATAACTTTTGTTTGTTCGCTCTGATGATCGCGTTCCTTCTATTGTATTCATAATTATTATGATTAAATACAACTTATTTTCCAACCACTTTATGAAGATCCCTTCAATAAATTTATTGCTTTCAAATAAGTAACCCAAACTAGGATCTGCCTTCGGCGATCCACGTTTGGGTTACCCCTAAGACCTCCAACTTCTACCCAAATATTGCTACGCAATATTCGGGGATGCTGGACTTTAGTCCAGAATCGATTAGGTCCCAAGGCAGCTTGCTTTTTTAGAAACTTTAGTTTCTAAAAAAGTTATTTTTATCAGCTAAAGCTGATAAAAATTACTGTCCCCGCTTTTATTTTCCTCCACGAGGAAAATAAAAGTTATTTTCTTCGAAGAAGAAAATAAGTTTTTATCACTCAAAGAGTGATAAAAACCGGCCTGATCCCTAGGGAGGTCTGGGGTGTTATTCAACATCTGTTAACCCTAATGTTGATAATCCTAATTTTAACATGGCATTACCATCTTTTGCTACAGAGGCCCCTAAAGAGTTTATTAACGTTTTATGCAAGCGAGATTCAATGTCTAAAGAACTCAGAGGTCAAACTGGAATATATTGCTGGATAAATTTCTTAAACGAAAAATATTACATAGGAAGTGCTGTTGACTTGGGAAACCGGCTTAATGATTATTTCCAAGATTCTTATTACAAATCAAGATCTAATACAATAATTGTCAGATCAATACTAAAATACGGCTTGGGTAATTTTGCTTTAGCCCTTATTGGGTTTTGATAACTTTGTTATAAAAAGTGGGAAATCTACGATTTCCCACTTGGAAATTTTCCTGGGCCGAGGCAAGTTTACTTGCTGGTCCTTAGAAAATTTCCCAGTTTATTTAAAAATAAAACCCCGACTCGCCTCCGAGACATTTTCTTATTCTTTAGAATAAGAAAAAGCCCAGGAGGATCGGGGGTGACCCAGCTTAGCTGGGTCATTTTTATTTTAAATAAACTTTTATTTTAACCTTAAAATGTTAAAATAAAAGCCAATTAGACCTCGCACAGAAATCAATTTCGGTCAAAATTTCATTTTATCAATTGATAAAATAAAATGTATTAAACTCTTTAGAGTTGTTCCGAAGGATAATACATTAACGAGGGTATTATTTTGAGGACTTCACTTTAGACTCTTCCTTATTCTTGACTTTTCTAATTAGAAAAGTAGAATATAGAAGTGAAGTCCGAAAAATAATTATGAATAAATTCAACTTATTAACAAACCCTTTTCTTGGCTTAGCCGTGGTTTTAAAATGCCATAACCCCTAACTTTTCTATGGACCAACGAGCAGGCTCGTTTGGGCTTGTTCTCGCCCCTGCGGAACACCATCTTTTTTAAATCTTTGATTTAAAAAGATAGCGTTCGTATTTTATAAATACGAACGCTGTCTCACTTTAAAAAGTGAGACGGTGTTCAGCGGGGCTAGAACATGATTATCTATAGTGCACTTTAGTGCACGATAGATAATCTCCCGGGGACCCCATGAAAAGTTAGAAGCAACCAAACCACCATACGCCAATCTAAAGATTGGCTAGGCTAGCAAGTCCTTAATTTAAAATACCCATTGTCCATCTTTAGATGGCAAATGGGTGTTTTAAAGGACTTGCGTATGCCGGTTTGGTTGTATTTAAAGCTCATAATTTAACGGTAGAATGATTTCTTGATGAGGAATATGCAGAAGTTCGATTCTTCTTGAGCTTACTAAAATTAACAAACAAACATAATTGAACGTTTCAAAATGACATTTTTTTTTTTACGCGTCAAAAAAAAAACTATAACCACATATTTTTTTTTTAATAAAAATAATAATTTTTATTAAAAAAAAATCAAACAGCAATATCTTTTTAATTATTGCCCAAAAATATTGAATTATGTGAATATGTGAATTACTATCTATATATTTCTAAACTGCCGATTTGACCTCTTCAAATTAAAATCGGCTTTACCATTAATTTTTATAACCCGTATTCAGCCCCATGTTGGAGTCTTGGCAGCCGCATCGAACGTGCGGCTGCCGCTGGCAACTTTGTTGCAGCGCCCATAGTAACCCGAACTGTGTTCGGGTTACCTCAAAATTTTTATGGGAAAATTATTTTCTAAGGACCAACAAGTAAACTTGTTAGGGCTTGTTCTCGCCCCTGCGGAACACCATCTTTTTTAAATCTTTGATTTAAAAAGATAGCGTTCGTATTTTATAAAAACGAACGCTGTCTCACTTTATTTTTTTTAAAAAAGTGAGACGGTGTTCAGCGGAGGCGGAACGCTGTCTCACTTTATTTTTTTTACAAAAGTGAGACGGTGTTCAGCGGAGGCGGAACGCTGTCTCACTTTAAAAAGTGAGACGGTGTTCAGCGGGGCTAGAACATGATTATCTATAGTGCACTTTAGTGCACGATAGATAATCTCCCGGGGACCCCAGGAAAATAATTAACCCATAAATTCCTGGGCGGCTACGCACGCCTAGGGAATTTATGGGCCTTACGTCCTCAAAAAAATTTGGGGTTTTGTTGATTAACAAATAATAATTAATAACAACCAATAATATATTTTCTTCCCCACAAAAATTCCTGCTGATTGTTTAGGTCAGGTGCTGATAGCACAAGTAAGACATCCGATTTTCGAATTTATTTTTTCTTACTTCACTATTTGACAAAAATAAATTATTAAATTAAATGAGACTCTTAAAATCTCACCCAATATTAGGGTTACTAAATTCTTATATGGTTGATTCGCCACAACCTGCTAATATTTCCTATTTGTGGAACTTTGGGTCATTATTAGCTATGTGCCTTGGTATCCAAATTTTAACAGGAGTTTTCTTAGCTATGCAGTGCGTAGCTTTAAAATCTTACTATATGCTGGAAACTCTTTATCAAAAACTTTACCTAAATGGTTATAAAAAGGATGTTTTAGATTACCAGCAGGTAATCAACTTTAATTATTTTTACAAAAATATAATAGTGAACCTCAGAGACTACACGTAAGACATTTTAAATGATGATATAGTCCGTTCATATTACATAATATGAAATTGGCATAACAATTTTCTCAGATTTAATTCATTAGTTTCTTCTGTCAAAAGTAGTATGATTCACATTGGCAAATCTTCTGGAAATTTTAACCCCGTTTCCGTATTAAACCCTTGGTGGGTCAGTGGTCTATCCGATGCTGAAAGTTCCTTTATTGTTAATATTTATAAAAGCAAAGAAAATGTATGTGGTTGGCAAATCCAGCCGGTTTATTCTATTGAACTTCATATAAAAGATTTGTCTTTGTTGTACAGTATTCAACAATTTTTTGGAGTTGGGCGAATTAAATTTAGAGGAAATAGACTTTCTGCGATCTATTATGTAGCATCTTTAAGTGATCTAATTAATGTTATCATCCCTCATTTTATTAAATACCCGTTATTAACTCAAAAATCCGCTGATTTTTTCTTGTTTAAAATGGTTGTAGAATTAATGAGAAAAAAAGAACATTTAACTATGGAAGGTCTAACCAAAGTCATAAATATTCGAGCTTCTATGAATAAAGGTCTAACAGATATTCTTAAATTTAATTTTCCTAATTTTACTCCTGTGAATAGACCAATTATTAGTTTACCTGCTATTTTAGAACCATATTGGGTTTTAGGATTTTGTGACGGGGAGTCTAACTTTAGTATTAATATTCATCAGAGTAAAACTCATTCTATTGGTTTTCAAGTTCAATTAAAATTTAGAGTAACTCAACATAATAGAGATTTACTATTATTAAATAAATTAATTGAATTTTTTAATTGTGGCCAAATAGAACAAATAAACACTAGACACGTAGTTGATTTTATTGTAACTAGTTTTATAAATATAAATAACAATATAATTCCTTTCTTTGAAAAATATACTTTATTAGGCGTTAAATCATTAGATTTTCAAGATTTTAGTAAAGTAGCTAAATTAATTAGTTCTAGTGAACATTTAAATATTTCAGGATTAGAAAAAATTAGAAGTATTAAAGCTGGAATTAATTCTAATAGAAAATTTGATTAATAGCATATTTATATTCAAAATTAAATCTTAAAAATGAATTTACGGGATAGGTCCCTCAAAGAGGGACCACACCCCGACCCCACCTTCTGCCAGGCAATATATAACAGGATTTTGCGACGCAGAGTCTAGTTTTTCTATGTTTATTACTAAATCTAATACAGGTAAAATTGGATTCACAGTTGGTCCTTGTTTTAATATTACTTTACACATTAGAGACCTTGACACATTAAGGGCTATTCAAGTCTTTTTCAACGGAATTGGGAAAATAACTACTACGGACAAATTTGCCAGTTACAGAGTTAGATCTAGAACTGAATTACAAATTATAACCCAGCTGTGCTGGGTTACCCCCGATCCTCCCGGGCCGTGGCAAGTTTACTTGCTGGTCCCGGAGGTGAGTCGGGGTTATAGATCACTTTACTAATTATCCTCTTAATACTTCTAAATTAAATCAATTTTTTACTTTTGTTAGAATTTATAACCTTATAGGAGAAAAAGTTCATATGAATGTTACAGGTTTTCTAGAAATAGCAGCATTAGTAAATAAACTAAATCACCCTTTATCTGATAAACTATTAACAGATTTATCTGTATTAGGTAGTTTACCGGATGTAAGCCTTGAACATCCTGTTCTGAGCAATAATCCTAAATTAGACCCATCGTGGGTCTCAGGATTTATCGCCGGTGAGGGGTCTTTTTCTTATTTTGCTAGAACTCGAACAAATAAATTAGGTATTACATTAAAGGATTATACTTTAATTATGGAAGTTTCTCAAAAAACATTTGATAGCTTTATATTGGTTGCAATTCAACAATATTTTAATGCTGGAAATATTTATCATGGAAATAATGGAGTATCAAGACTTAGAATAACTACTCGAGATGATATTATTACAAAATTGATACCTCATTTTAATAATTATCCTGTTTCAGGTTATAAAGAACTACAATATTCTAACTGGTTAAAAATTTTAAATGTTTTAAAGTCAAATTTAGAAATACTTGAAAAACAAACAAAAGTAGAGGCATTAATTAATAAATTGTAATAATTATAAATGAAATTTTCTACCCCCTTATGAGAGTCTATCTTTAAGGGTTGAGATTATTGTTATGCACAAAAACCGGCACTACACACCTAGTGTAGACTTGGCCTTTATCTCTGTAGAACATATTTACACACTCATATGTGTTCTTAAAACTCCACTATAAGCTGGAACTTCTTATTCTCAACTTAAGGCGATCAGCAGGAAACTTCTAATATCCTCAGAGACTAAATGTGGAGATTTCACTTTCTTCTGAGCTCCCCATGTCGACCCGGGCGTAGCCCTAGTCATCCTGGGTGAGCTACAAAAAATTGAAATATTATATAGTCCGATCAAATACGTGAGTATTTGTAATTGTTTTATAAATAAAAATGTGTATCGATGCCTCCGACGGAGGAATAATGAAAAAAAATAAACCCTTTATATGGGCACCATGTACATACTCTAAAAGAAATAGTAATTAATTCACTTATTTTAAAAATACGTACTTGAAACTAATCGAATCGATTCTGGACTAAAGTCCAGCATCCCCGAATATTGCGTAGCAATATTTGGGTAGAAGTTAGTTACGAGGCTAACTTTTTCTAAAAGTTAACAAAAGTTTAGTTGTTCTGTTTTTTTAAAGCCTTTTTCTAATTTGATTTTTTTTAGAAAAAAAAAATCAAATAACTCTTCCCATTACAGGGAAGACGGAAAAAGGTAAAAATTGTTACTAATTCTAGAAGAATTAGTAACTTCTAAAAATTAGAAGTTAAATCACGACGGTTAACTAGAGCAGAACGAGCAGAATTAGTTTTATCTGCTGAATTGAAAGATATTCTAGTGGGTCTATTCTTAGGAGATCTTTATGGACAAAAAAACCATTAATAGTAATGTTCATTTACAATTTGTGCAAGGACTTGTTAACAAAGATTACCTTCTCCACCTGTACGAATTATTTAAAAATAACCAATCTACGATTGGTTACCCCATGCTTTCCCGGTCCTAACGACTCTGTCGTAGATCCGGAAAGCAAGCGGGTTATTGTACAACGGCTCCTAAAAAATCCAACCCCATTTCCAATGGGGTTGCTTCTAACTTTTCATGGGGTCCCCGGGAGATTATCTATCGTGCACTAAAGTGCACTATAGATAATCATGTTCTAGCCCCGCTGAACACCGTCTCACTTTTTAAAGTGAGACAGCGTTCGTATTTATAAAATACGAACGCTATCTTTTTAAATCAAAGATTTAAAAAAGATGGTGTTCCGCAGGGGCGAGAACAAGCCCAAACGAGCCTGCTCGTTGGTCCTTAGAAAAGTTAGGGGTGATATGCTTCCTGACAAAAGAACAGGAAAAGCATATTCTCGGATAAGATTTAATACTTACTAACCCGAACTGTGTTCGGGTTACCTTAAATTCCTGGGCGGCTACGCACGCCTAGGGAATTTATGGGCCTTACGTCCTCAAAAAAATTTGGGGTCATTGCCTTGTTTTAACGAGCTATATGATTCATTCTACCCGGAAGGTAAAAAAAATAATTCCCTCTAATATCTTTGACTTAATAACTCCACTAGGAATAGCTTATTGGATTTGCGATGATGGGTATTTTGACAAAAGAGGCCGAGCAATTGTTATTGCTACACAAGGTTTTTCTCCAGAAGAAGTCAACCTTTTGGGTAAAATTTTGGCTGACAAATTTAATTTGAAATGTTCTATTAACCAAAGTAATGGTGGTTTTATAGTCAGAATTTCAGCTAAATCAATACCAGTTTTACAATCCTTGTTAAAAGACATTATGCCATCAATGATGCTTTACAAAATAGGTCTTTAATTTACTATTTTAAGAGCCTTTTTGTTCGCCCTTCCCCCACAATCTCTGATTGTGGAGGCAGAGGGCAAACTGGATCAACATTTGGGTATACGACAATGGTACACTATTAAACAGTCAACCTTTTACTTCTCAGGTTTTGGGGGCAATCCGGACTGGACAGTTCGGATTGATCGCCAAAACCTATGGGGAGATAAAGGTCATGAATAGTGCAACAAAGTTGCACGATTCTTGACCTACCGGAAGGTTTTAAGGATGTTCTAAAACAAGGAGGGGCAAAAATCGTAAAAGAGATGATGACATTAATTAAAACATCAAATTTTTTAGCCATAGTGCTACCTTCTCTTCGAATATCTCCTTTATTATTACGAATAGTAACTACCGTACTACTTTATGCCGTGGCACTGTACTTCAGTGGCATTTATATTCAGTCAATTGGATCAGGTATAGGTGTATGTAGTTTACTATTGGATTGCCCCGCAATTTTCCAAAATTACGGAGCGCCTGCTTTTTCGTGGCCGGTTTTATTCCTTTCTTCTTTAGTTCCGGTATTGGCCGTTGAAAATAAACCCTCAAAACGTTTAACCAAAGCAGAAAAACATCAACTTTCGTTAAATGCTGAATTGAAGGGCATTTTAGTTGGTCTTATATTAGGTGTGCCTTTATGTCGCAAAAACAAATGTAAACCCTTGGTTGAATTTTAAACAAGGTGCTATTCACACTGAATACCTGTTTCATCTTTACGAGCTTTTGAAACTTTTTTGCTCAAGTGTTCCTAAATTAAGATCAGGAAAACCTGACCCAAGAACAGGTAAAGTTTATAGTTGTATATACTTTCAAACTTATTGTTTACCCTGCTTCAACGAACTGCATAAACTATTTTATGTTGGAGGTAAAAAAGTAATTCCCTCAAACATCTCTGATTTATTAACACTTGAGGGACTTTGTTATTGGATTTGCGATGACGGTTACTTGCATGGTAACGGTGTACATTTTTGTACAGATTCTTTTTCATTAGAAGAGGTAAATCTTCTAGCTAAAACTTTAACTGAGAAATTTACATTAAAATGTACAGTCTATAAAAAAAGTAGCAATTATAGAATACGAATTTCTTCTAAGTCCATGGCTGAATTACAAAATATGTTATCACCTATAATGCCTTCGATGATGCGTTACAAAATAGGTCTTTAATTCTAAGGGTACTACCCCGTTTCTTTTCTGGAAGCCAAGCGGGAGTACTGAGCGAACAATTGATGCTTGTTTTATAGTAAATCCATGGTATAACCATGGATTTATTACGGTTTTCCTAAAAAGAAGCAATAGGCCTACCTAGAACTAGTGTAGCAGTTCGACGAAACATTGACACAGGCAAAGCCTATTTAAATCGATACACATTTTATTCCTATTCACCCCTCGATAATGGGAAAGCTAATTAACATAAATGATCATGAGAGATGTAAACTACGGATGGGCCGTAAGATATACGCATGCTAATACTGCTTCATTTTTCTTTATCTTTGTGTATGCTCTAGATTCTCTATCATATATCAAACTACTCTCTTTTTATTACTTTTTATACTGCCCTTTTTTTATGCTAGTTTCTTTAAATTACTTAGAGGCTTTGTACCTCAAAAGCGAGGCAAAAACCAAAGAAGTGATTGAAAATTTCTTAAATATAATTAAACCTTTACCCATTACTATTGATTCTTCTAGTTGTAAAAATCAACTAAATCTGCAAGATAATGAGTTTTTACAATGGTTTGTCGGATTTTCAGACGCAGAATTATAAAAGAGATGAAAACATCAATATTCATAATTAATATTTTAGCCATAGCGCTACCTTCTCTTCGAATATCTCCTTTATTATTAACTCAAATAGCAACTATTGCATTACTTTATGCCGCGGCATTGTCATTTAATGTCGTTTATATTCAGTCAATTGGATCAGGTATAGGTATCTTTAGCGGACTATTCTTTTTTTCTTTAGTCCCTGTTAAACCGGCTGATGCTGTACCATCACGGCGGTTAACCAATTTAGAAAAACAAGCATTTTCTCTACCTGAAGAATTGAAACAAATCCTAGTAGGACTTCTACTCGGCGACCTTTATGCTCATAAACAAAATTTAAATGTAAGATTAAGGTTTAAACAAGGAACAATTCATGAGGGTTACCTAATGCATCTTTATAATTTGTTTAAAAGTTATTGCTCTGCCCCACCTAAAACAACTAGTCAAGCTCCGGACCTACGGACCGGGAAAGTGTATAGTAGTATATATTTTAATACTTACTCGTTACCCTGTTTTAACGAAATCCTTGACTTATTTTATCCTGAAGGTACAAAAGTAGTACCTTCAAATATTTGGGATCTTTTAACAGCCAGAGGTCTAGCTTACTGGGTTTGCGATGATGGTACTTTTGTTAAAACAAAAAATATAGTTATTCTTTGTACAGATTCTTTTCTGGAATCAGAAATTGATTCTTTAATAACAGTCCTTAAAAATAAATTTGAATTAGACTGTCGTAAAACCAAAAAAGGGAATGGCTTTAGAATTGTTATCAAAAATAATTCTTTAGAAACCTTACGGGAACTAGTGTGCCCCCATTTACACAGTAGTATGCTTTACAAAGTAGGGCTTTAGTTCCCCTTTTCTTACGCTGATGCTTAAGTTGCAATAGGTATACCTAGAAATAGTGTAGCAGTTCGCCTAAAATATTGATACTGGGAAAGCTTATCTAAGTCGATACACATTTTATTCTTATTTAATCCTTTTATAAGGGAAAAAAATTAACATAAATGATCATGAGAGATGTGAATTACGGATGGGCCGTAAGATACACACATGCGAATACCGCATCATTTTTCTTTATCTTCGTTTACGCTCTAGAATTTATAATATATCTCAAACAACTCTATTTTATGGCAGTTTCTTTAAATTACATGGAAGTTTTGTACTCTAATGGAGAGAGAAGGGTTAAAAACGTAATTGAAAATTTCTCAAATATAATTAAACCTCTACTTCCTACAAAATCTTATAATCCTAAAAATAATCTTAATCCCCAATATGAAGAATTTTTACAATGGTTTGTCGGCTTTTCTGATGCAGAAGCGGGTTTTATGATTAACATTAAAAATAAAACAGAAGTACATTTTATATTTCAAATAACTTTACATATTGACGATGTAGGTGTTTTATATACCATTAGAGAAAAATTGGATATAGGAGTTGTTTCTATCAAAGGTACAACTTGTAGTTTTCGAGTACATTCTTTCCAAATCATAGTAAATAATCTTATGCCTATTTTTGATAAATATCCTCTACTAACCCATAAACAATTGGACTATAGAGATTGGAAAAAAGCTATTTTATTGAAAAAAGAAGGTCAAGAAATAACTCGATCATTAGAAAAAATAAATGAAATAAAAAATGGAATGAACGCTTTTATAAGAACTAATTATGAAGGATATATTTTAACTAATGATATGATAACCAAAAATTGGTTAGTTGGCTTCATCGAAGGTGATGGCAGCTTTTATTTTAGTAATTCTAGTGTGGCTTTAGGAATTACTCAAAAAGATGGGAAAATATTAGAAGCAATTTCTCATTTTTTACAAAATATTCCTCTATCGCCACCCTTCAGTAATTTAGTCGTTCCTAATAAACCTCAATGCCATATTGCTGAAAATAAAAATGCTTATCATCTAGTAATTACAGATAAAGATGTTTTATTTCAATATATATTCCCTTTTTTTTCAAATCTTAAATTTTACAGTAGAAAAAGAATAGATTTTATAATTTGGAGTATAGGTTTATTTTTATTTATTTATGGATACACGCATTTACCTAAAGGTAAAGAACTGTTACTTAAACTTTCTAATAATATGAATTCTAATAGATATTTTTCCGATCTTTCAGATTTTTTAGATGTACAAGAAATAATAGAACTTTTTGAAATATACCCTCCTTTTGATATTCATTCTGGAAAAAGTCATTTTAATTTAACTAAAGAATATTATCAAATTAAAGGAAGCATAATTGGTTTTAAAGTACATATTTATCAAAACGGTGTAGAAATTAAAGGTTCACCCTTTTTAAGTTATACTCAAGGAGGTCAAGCTATAGGCTTAAACTCCGTTTCCTCAATAAGAAATTCTATAGATACAGGAAAAATTTTCAAAGGAGGTTATACTTTTTATTCTAGTCCGGCAAATTCCATACGGAAATCTCCGATTTCCTAGGTTGAAAATTTATTTTTCTTTGAAAAATAATTTTTCTACTGATAATGAGTAGTTTATATAGTGGGCCTGTACATTCAATCTCTACTAAATTGAATATATTAAGCTTTAGGCTATATGCTAAAAGTTTCGTTAAGGCTAATGTACCTCTCAATATCTAAATTACAACTTTTTCTTGTCAATTGAAAATTGACAAGAAAAAGGACCGTAAACAGGTCCTCTCAAAGTATTAATACAACCCCGGATGATCCGGCATACGCAAGTCCTTAATTTAAAATACCCATTGTCCATCTTTAGATGGCAAATGGGTGTTTTAAAGACTTGCTAGCCTAGCCAATCTTTAGATTGGCGTATGGTTGGGTCATCCTAGGGGTTACCACATCGGGGAGACGGCTCTGCACGTCCTATGATGTGGTAATATAAAATGTGAAGGTAAAAATCATTATCTTTGAATAATTAGCAAGTTTTTATATCAAATCTTCAACGATCATACGCCTTTGTTCCGTAATAAAAATCAATTATTGTTAGATAGTAGTTTAATTTTTTTTTATTATATTGAATATGACATGATCTAAACTCCCGATAATATATTTCTATAGACGGGAAATAGCACATTGCTAGAGGATTGTATTATGGGTCATACAGATCTCCAAGAGTTTTACCTTGGTCAATCGGAGTAATTATTTTAGTTCTTATGATGGCTCAACTGGGGCCAAATTGTAATTTTGAATTATACCACAACTACGTTGTGGTACCCTTTCCTCTCCAGGGGCGATTTATCTATGATAAATCGATCGCAGGGGAGGTAGGGTTATACTTCGATTCTTGACCTTTTGCCTCTTCCCCTATTGGGAAGACGGAAAAGGAATGCATAGAAATGTCTACTTTACCATTTATTATGACCAGATGTAAAGCCATATCGCGAATTGGACCTCACAACATTAAACCACTTGAAATTATTATAGGTGGAATGTTGGGCGATTTTTGGTCTCATAAAATTCCTGGTCAAATTCTTCCTAGTGTTCGTTTTAGCATTGAACAATCATTAAGTAATTCAGGGTATATTTTCTATTTATGGCGAACTTTAGGAGAACTTGGTTACACTGTAGCAGAAGAACCAGCAGTTGTTTTAAAGGCGCCCAATAGGAAATCCTTGAAATCTGATATTTATTCAAACCCTATGGAAATGGCTGCTAAATTTAATTTTCGTTTAAGTCTTTTCACTTTCACTAGTCTAGCTTGGGTTCATGATGGATTTTATCACAATGTTAACGGAAAACAAATAAAAAGAGTACCTGAATGGATTCATTTATACTTAACTCCTTTAGGTATAGCACACTGGTTTATGCAAGATGGATCACGTCAAGCAGGTCAAGGTGTCTCTTTCGCTACAAATTCATTTACTCATGAAGATACTGTTCGATTAGCTAAATTACTTACAAGTATGTATGGTCTAAAAACTTCTGTAGTAAAAACTGGTAAAGAAGGACAATGGCGAATTTCTATATGGAAACGATCTATGCCAGATTTTGTGCGAATCGTAGGCCCTCACATGAGTTTATCTATGCATTATAAATTAGAAGGATATATTTAATTCACAAAAATAAAGTCCAATATACGTATAATTTTTAACATTTACCCCAGGTGCTCTTAGGATCAACATCAATCGGCTTTTATTTTATTTGAATAATAAAAAAAAAACCCGATAAGAAGCTGTTTGGACCGGGAGCACCTATAGGGGTAACTCCATCAGGGTACCACAACTACGTTGTGGTACCCTTTCCTCCCCAGGTTATAAATCCATGGTATACTGTATATTTTTATGAAATAAAAACATTATACAGTATAACCATGGCTTTAAGCCGATTTATCTATGATAAATCGATCGCAGGGGAGGTAGGGTGATAGGACCTGTTTAGGGCTCCCCCACGGCAAGCCGAGGCGAGCCGGAGCCGGGAGGTTACCTCTGGTGCAACATTCGTTTCACCAGAGGTAGCCTTCCATCCAAAGTATTACCCCACACAAGCCCTGGGACTTACAGCCCTTGTTCTCGCCCCTGCGGAACACCATCTTTTTTAAATCTTTGATTTAAAAAGATAGCGTTCGTATTTATATAAATACGAACGCTGTCTCACTTTAAAAAGTGAGACGGTGTTCAGCGGGGCTAGAACAAGGCTTTGGGGGTAATAAATCGTAGATTTATTACTAATCAGCTTTTATTTTTAATTGGATCCAAGGATAAAAACCTGATAAACCTAGGACCTTTCCTGGGTCTTTAATCTCCGATTCAATACCCCCATTTTCCCATGGGCCCTTGGTCCTCAGGGAAAATGTGGGTCTTGCCGGTTTTTATCACTCAAAGAGTGATAAAAACCGGGCTGATCCCTAGGAAGGTCTGGGGAAATAGAAAGTTATATAACATAATGTATGTACTGAAAAGTGCATAGGGAGTATCAGCTCTCGGCGATGACGGTGAAAACGGTTAATTTTTATAACCAAAAAATAGACCGTCGGTTGTGAATACAATCGCTACAGACTGGCCCACCGTTGGGCTTGCGCAAAATAGTGCAATGTTTAATGTACAGTCGAATTTTTTTTTATTATATTTACCACATCACCAAATCTGGGATTTGGTTACCCCCAAAGCCTTGTTCTAGCCCCGCTGAACACCGTCTCACTTTTTAAAGTGAGACAGCGTTCCGCCTCCGCTGAACACCGTCTCACTTTTTTAAAAAAAATAAAGTGAGACAGCGTTCGTTTTTCAGTCCTTTTTCTAATTTGATTTTTTTAGAAAAAAAAAATCAAATAACTCTTCCCATTACAGGGAAGACGGAAAAAGGTTTCATTTTCTCCGATGGTGGACCTGCGAACGCGGTCCCCGTCTCGGAGAACGCAATTTGTTTGGGATTAACAAAAGTATTTTGTTAATCCTAAAACAAATTGTGAAAAACAGAACAACCGATGTGGTAACCCCTAGGATGACCCAACCATACGCCAATCTAAAGATTGGCTAGGCTAGCAAGTCTTTAAAACACCCATTTGCCATCTAAAGATGGACAATGGGTATTTTAAATTAAGGACTTGCGTATGCCGGATCATCCGGGGTTAATAAAATCCCAATTTCCCTTGCTTTTTACATCTTTAGATGTAAAAAGCCCTTAAATCAACCCTCGTCCAGATCGATAGATCTAGACGAAGGTTCATTTAACCATGGTGT
>CAXKVX010005173.1:0-23854 GCA_964058865.1 Eleocharis quinqueflora
CCCCAAACCCGCCCGTTGACCCGCACCCGCGACCCGTCCGGGTTTCAACGGGTTTGGTCAACGGGCGGGTTGGGCGGGGTAAAAGGCGCGGGCGGACGGGACGGGCGGAACCCGTTTGGGTTTTAGCACTACACTATGTTTGACATTATACGTGTAAGTGGCGCATGAAAGCAAACCAATCGTAGATAAACTACACTCTACACAGATGGTGAATTTGAGAACCATTTTATGAAAATTGGATATGTTGAAGGAGACGCAAACGGTTCATGACATGGCATGGCATGGCACAAAGGTTGCTTTCAAGTTTCAAGGGAAAGAGGAAAATCCGAAACAAGGGAAGAACGGATTAGTGGGACACTAATTCGATCCAGTGCTGATATCCAGCTCCCGTTTTTACGACCATCACTTTAATTTTCGCTGCAATATCTTCGCTTAATCTAGTTTCGACATTTTTGCTCACGCATTCTCGTTATTGGATTTTGTATTACACAGATAAGACAAAATAGCACCTTATAAAGAATAGATTTTTTTATTGATTTATTTGTGTTGACAAATATATGGAATTATATATCCTATAGCTAATTACCGAAAATTCCACAAGTTATTAATCTGATTTTAAGCACCGGCTGGTAATTCATTAATAAAGGCTCTCAAAAAAATATACATATTTTTTCTTTTTAATTCATTGTCCATAAACTTACAACACACCCACAAAGTTAAGCTTATCCAAAAAAAAATACATCTTCAAATCTCCCATTGTCATTATCCAAACAGTAAATTGGTCGTGAAATTTTGTCAACAACATCAAACCGATATTTAAAAAAAAAGTAATATAAAAAGGAAGCATATTTAGTAGCATGGACCAAAACAATTGATATCTTCCCATACATTATACATATTCAGTAACATATTTAACATATCTAATTTTGTAATTGCCATTTAGACGTTTCTACATTCAACCGTTACACCTTTTAAAGTTACTCCATTGTCAAAGAAAATGATTTTGTAGTCTCAAATTCAACTTTCGAGTTTTCCGTACAACAAATTAACAATCAACAATCGGTTAACAACAAAATCATTGACTAAATAATACAAGAAAAATTAACATGAGAACACAAATTTGTGAACTCATCCATCAACGAAACCGGTCATCCTCCAAACTGTATTTCGAATGTGCCAAAGCTCGCGGCCTCTTAGCGTTCAGCCTTGACTGTTACGAAGCGAAGATGCCATGCTACCACCATTGCCGTTGCGGGACACCATAACATGAGGCGGCACCAATTCAGCGCATTCTTCGTCACAGTATCCTGTTCTAATTTCGCGTGAATGCTGCAGATCTGAACTACATGGTATGGTGATCGGAGACGAAGGAGTGCTTCCAACACTATGCCGTGAGTTGCGGCTACGTCGATCAGTGCGGTTAGCTATTGTTTTATCAGAGAAGGTTTCCGGCCACAAAATTTCTGATTCAAGGAACTCTTCCATTTGGTGAGAAAGGCTAATTAACTAAAATGTGCTTTGTTTGAGTGCTGATGAGGAATTGCTTCTGGTATTTGAAAAACAAGAACTTGGTGTTGTGTTCATTAATTATAGAAGAGAAGAGTGCGCAAAAAGGAAGGAAAAGAATAAACATGCTGACTTGGCATGTCCTTGACCAGCCACGTATACCATTAAAGTTTCTAATGGAAAGAGACTGTGAAGCATTCTCCTTCCACACATATTTTCCTCATGTAAGTAGAAATAATAAGCTTTCATTATCCTTAAGTTATCAATTAATTTATTGGAAATCAGTTTAGATGGCAAACACGTTTATCATTAAAAAGTATTTTAAGGGAAAGTTGAGTTTGACAACCTTTAGATTTGGATGTCTAGGAGTTAACGACGACCTTATATGCAATTATTAACGACATTATTTTATCATATGAATCCAGAAGAAAATGAGGAATAACAGATACAATCATACAAGGAAAGAAAAATCGACATGCCATGTGCTGCACAAGGTCTAAGCAGAATTGTTCAGATTGCTTTCAAAAAATGTGCAAAACTTAATTTGAATATTTGATCCATTTCATTTAATAACAGACGGCTCAATTTTGCATAATATTGTCATTTTGTTTATTCAGGAAGTGCATTGTAGAAGAAAAAAGTGGCACCATCATCCTTCAAATACCCACTTGCACTTTCTCTTCTTCTTTTTTTCCTGAAATTTTGAAAAGGTGTCATTTAGTAGAAGTTATCTCAATTCGACAATTCCTTAATCAAATGGATAACATTCAAGGTTAGTAGGTTGCTTTGTGTATTTAATTTAATGTGATAAAGTCAGAAAGGAGAACCGTGTGAGGCATGCTCATTAATTAATTAATGGCGACCAATGACAGAGATACACAGTATGCTGGAGTTTGAAAAGAGCTAAAAGGACCTAACACGCTGTGACAATTAATGAATCAGGTTCCTATCAAGGAAATCCAAAATATGGTTAACCAATGATTGGGGAACTGTTAGTCTATAATGTGTGGGACCCACCTAAATTTACACTGATTTTAAGCTTACCCAAAATATAAGTTCAATTTTTCTGTGTTATATACAGTGTTGATCATTTAATTGATGGTGTAAATTTGGGATCATGACATGAGAACATGCATGTTCCATGCCATTTCCATGGATTAAAAGAAGCTTGTCATGCGTTCATCATAATATTCAAGACCAGACAGACCAGTAGTGATATAGGTGAATAGTGATGAAGCATTAGACCTTTTTCCATAAGAGGCGTTTGGACTTCAAAAATTATTTTCAGATTTGAATTTGTGGGTTTAAATCTACGAACATGAATTAAAAAAATCTAAGCAAATTAAGAATCAGATCAAAAAATATATATATATTATATATAAGAGATCCTCTCTCTGTTGATTGGTGACATTGTGACAGTACAATACTAACTTCTGTCTTTGATTGAACATCAACATCGAATGTGATTAAAGTTTTTTCATTGAGTATTTTTATTGAAATATCAAGTTGAAAGCCCATGTTTTCTTGATGTAATTAGTAATAGAAAAGGGTACAATGCCAATTCATCCAGGGGAAGCCCAAGAGCATCTGCTGGGCATGGGCCACTGGGAATGGGCTTTCCCATATGCATTCTTTTGCCCATAAACCCAAGTTCCCTTTTGGGCTTCTCAAAGTTGGCCCACTGGGTACGGGCCGGGTCCAATTTGTTAAAGGCTTTAAATTTGAACAGATTCTCCAATTTCTCAAAGTTGACCCACGGGGACAGGTTCATTTTATTGGTCATGGTTGTATTATTTTTTTATTTATAAGAGGAACAGCTGCTATTTTTTGCATTATTACTTTTCAAATGCTTTTACGAAATTATGTATTTTTAAATTCATATTTTTTTTGAAAGTAATTCTAATTAGCTATCAGCTATCACCTGAACTATTTGACCATTTACCAGTTATGTTATATTTACTAAGATAATAATTCAATTTACTTACATATCACTGGTGTAAGACACAGCATTATTGTACTTAGGGTTGTCAAACGTTCATAAAAATCACATAAATAAGCATTTGCGTTACCGTTTTGTTTTATGGACCAAAATTATTTTTGTTCAGTTAATTATTTCGTTTCATAAACGATAGAAAAGTATTTCATTGATCATTTCGTTTAAACAAACGATCAAAACGGTTGAAACGTCTAATTATTGTTCCGTAAAAAAAAAAGCAAATGAAAGAAATTCCACTGATATTTAACATTTTGTAGTGTCATAATTGAGCATATGTGTGCTCCTTTTGTTATTCGAGTCTCAACATTTATTCCTTTCAGATTTCAATTGATCTTTCTACCCGATCGACCTGTTGTGCTTGATTTTGCTATGGCTGAGCATGTGTGCTTCTTTTGTTGTTTGAGTCTCAATAATAAATAGCTTCAAGAATTTTCTAACATCCGGTAAATTGTGGCAGAACACAGGTAACATTGCAGCATTGCTGTCATTCTGATAGTAAATTAATGGTAACTTTTTACTTCAATTATATTGCCATATCATTTTGAGAAAAGGAATATCGTTTACTAGGTAAAAAAAAAACTTTATGAAGTTATAAATTTGTCTTCTTTTCTCTAATATTTCCTGTCAGCCCTTGTATCAAACTAGCAATATCAATCATGCCTTTTCTATTAAAACATCAATTCCAACACCTTCAAAGAAAAAAAAAATATTATCCTCTACATAGGAGTGGATTAACAGATGCTTCATTTTCATTTATGTTCATACAACACAAATTTTGTAGCAAGCATTTTGTTAACTAACAGAAACAACATATTGACCCAAAATTAGGTTCAAAGTTTCACATTAGAAGTGATGAGATGGCTAATCAACCTAAGAACAATATTGCGGTCATTAAAGTTTCTTGCTTTTCTCTTACCAATCCTTCCTATCTTTGCCTTCATCAATGTTGCATCTCGCTCGGAACTAAGATATATGTAGGTCTGTATGTATGTATCTCTCGTGATCTCATCCCATGTGTATTTATTTTTATCTAATTTAATATATTTATTGCGCAATATTTGCAACACTGTTCATTTCCACAGTGCGAACAAACAATATTTTCACTGTTCATCACTACAGTAAAATTACTGTAGTTTTTTTGCAATTTTTTTTGCCGTTGCTTTTTTATTATTTTTATTATTTAAACGATTTATTATAATTTTATTATTGTAATACAGAAGTTTAAAATTTAATTTTTTTTGCGCGGAGCGCGAGTCGTACGCCTAGTTGAGTAGTTGTTTTATCATTTTTCGACTGCCCGCATCCGTGATTTCAGTTCTTTCTTAGAAAAATATTCGTGTCTTTTTCGGTTGTCATGCTACCAAATGGGAATGGATGCATAGCGCTCAGTTGCACTTCAAATTTAAACAAAACATTTGTGCAGGGTATTATTGTGGACATCTGACTTAGTGCGCAAAAAATCTATTCGAATTTGTACGGTGTGCTCCACCACACTAAAAAAAAAGGAAAGGTTAAAGACTTAAAAGAAGACGAGGTGAAAGATTAATATTACTTGTTCTAAGAATTTTATTTAAGAAAGAAATTTAATATAGATTACATTATTTTATTAAATAAGTTATTTTTATTACTTCCTCAATCAAAAGGTAGAAGAGGTTACAATACCAATTTTAAGTCTTTTTTTCTTGATTCTTTCCTTCGTATTGTGGTTGAACTGGAGCAAGTGAGAAATCAAGATTTTCTTCTCTATCTTTGTTATATATTAAGCATCTATGGTGTTTTGATCTGGCAACGATTCAAATTTGATTTTTAATTTGCGACATTATTTTTACTTTATCGTGTAGAAATCCAAAATTATCCTATAACGTATAGCAAGAGAAATGTTCAGCGAAATAGCTTTATAGTCTTGCCAGATAATATTGTAATTACTCATTCTATATATGCATAGGATTCTCTACTATTATTGTAAACAAAAATGATTCAATTTACTTAATGGATCATAGCAAAGTATATACATTGAGTAGGAATGAATATTCGTTACTTATTGGAATCAACTGATCAATTGCAATTTATTAAATTATTTTTATATCATTTGAATGAAGTAATAAACATAAATTGAAATGATTGAATCGCTACAAATTTAGTTTTTTTTAGTCATACAAAAAGAACATTGTTCTTAAATATTTCAAAATTGATTTAAAATCTTCTGTGATATTTTGCTTTCATCGAATTTCAGATTCATCTTTAACATAAAGAATATTGTTCTTAATCACTAGTTTAAGAACCGGTTCTTGTTAAACTTAGTTCTACTTGTTTGTGTT
The DNA here is from genome assembly GCA_964058865.1 of Eleocharis quinqueflora. Classification (NCBI taxonomy): domain Eukaryota; kingdom Viridiplantae; phylum Streptophyta; class Magnoliopsida; order Poales; family Cyperaceae; genus Eleocharis; species Eleocharis quinqueflora. The sequence continues at coordinate 5,821 of CAXKVX010005173.1, forward strand.
GAATAGAATTTGATAAACAATCATTTATAATTATTAAATTATTAAATACAATTATAAAGATCAATACGTTTAATATTATAGATTTGTAATACAATTATATATTTCAGTTCATCTAAATTATTAAATTTATTACTTTTTAGTTATCAAAATCAAGTTGTAAAATGGAAAACCAATACTAGAGTTATTAAGCTAAATTCAATAAAAACAACAGAACTTTTTTTCTGAAATAAATATAGTTTGGCCAAAATCAAATAAAATAATTTTAATAGAATATTATCCATTCGATAAAAAATTACAACGGACAACTCCATATTTTCCAAATTTATGTTTATTGAGTAGAAGTAAAAGCTATTAACTATTCTATCAAGTACAATTTGGTATTTTACAAAACATCACTTGATACTTCACCTTCATATATATTATCAATTTCTAAGTTAAAAAATTGTAAATTGAGGCTCTAAGAAAATTTTAATATGAAGATCACGTTAAACGATTTGGATCAATCATTTAGACTATGAAAATAAAGTACGGATTTCATTTTATGATTGAAAAAGGCACCCCAAGCAATTCTTTACGAATAATTTAGTTTAATATTTAATAACAAATAAATACAAATAATTCAAATTAAAATAATTATTGACATACTTGAAATAAAATGTTAATTCGTATTCAATAAATGACAAATAAAATTAAATATTTGATTACATGATTTTTAACTCATCTTAGAAATGTAATATGCACATACTTATCTTTTTTTTAATTCATACGAAAGTCAAGATTAAGTATGAATCAATAAAAATAAACACAGTGTTTCTAAATTCATATTTGTGAAATATTTGAAGTGAAAAAAACACTTTACATAACTTATTAGAATCTCCCCAAACAGTCAATAAATATAAAATTATACTCATGAGTCGTGATTAAAATAAACGTTGAAAAAATCATTGTGACTAAATGCTCAGAAAATTCTTAGTAGCTCCTCTAGTTTTTAATTAGAAAAAATAATATAATATTTCTTCTTCATAATATGTTTTATATATGAATCAAATATGGTGCAAAATTAATCAAATAAATTCAAATATCATTGAACTTTTATGAATATTCTATCGAATAAAACAAAATCAATACCAAATATATTTCGTGGAGTCTAGTTTCTATAGAGACGTGTTACAAATTGGCTGGCTTAACTTTGTACTAATGACGAAAGCATAAATAAATAAATAAAGCAATTCAATTTTTCTCAAACAAATATATAGCAAATAAAATCAAATAAAGAAGAGAAAAAATTACAAACAAAGCAAGCCAAAAGTGACGTCGAAATTATAACGAAGTTCGGATATTGACGATCATATGCTCTGAGACTTCCAACCTCCAAACAAGATAGCATGATCGAGCCGATGCACTAACACAAATTATCTCTTACGAGGATAGAATGTACGTAGCTCTATACAACACAAAGGTAGAGACTAGACTCCGAAGAAATGTCTCAAAAGCTCAAAAGAGAATGATAGAGCGAGTCACTCAAACAAATCAAACAAATCTAACAAATAAATTTTGATCAGTTGAACAATTAGATTTGAATTTAGAGCAATGAATTTTACCAAGGTTTTAAGCTCTTATAGAGTGGTGGTTGCTATAAAGTTGATTTTGAATAATGGGAGCTAGAGAAAGAAAGGTTCGGAGCAACTCCTTTTATATTGCTCAAAAAGTCAGGTCAAGAAGTTTTGTTGCAGCGAACCATTATGATAGTTTCAAATCATTATAACGATTTCCCACTACAGTCCAAGAATTATAACCGTTTGATTTTATGTTTTCTAGCCTTTTTGAAATCTAAACTGATATAATGGTTCGACAATCGTTACACAATGGTTTAATTTGGAAGTTTTTGGACTTGGTTCAATTCTTGGATTTTCATTTTGAGACATAAACCGTTATAACGGTTAGGAACCATTACACAATGGTTGGCTCTATAATTTCTGGACCTGAATCGAATTCTTGGATTTTCTTTTTTTTTTTATCGTTGAACCGTTGTAACAGTTGACAATCGTTAAACCTTTATTTGATTTTTGAGTTGTTCTTTGTTCCTTAAACTCAAGTCTAATTGTTTTAAAATGATCAATTATACAAAAACTATTACTTAAATTTCTCTTGATGCTTGTTTTTGGTCTAATTTTTTGCTTCTTTAATTTCCTTCGAATGTTTTCACTGAATTGCTCGCTTGTATTTCCTATCACACAATTTTCAAAACAAGACTTGTGTAATTCAAGTTTATTTTACAAATCGACAAAATAAATAAATTATTTTATAATACAAACGGTCTAACCGGTTGAACCGATAATTGAACCACTGAACCACACTAACTTGGAGCTTTACATAGTCAATGTACGGTCCGTTCTAATAACATTGCTTAAAACTAAATTGATTCGAAACCTAGACGATTGTGTCATATATCTTAACAAGTCAAAATTCTATATTCTATGTTTTTTATTTTGTTATTATTTGATGAAGAATTAGAATATAATTTTGTTTTTAGACTAAAACTCTGGTAATTTGAAAAAAAAAAAAAGAATAGTAGGTAAAATTGCAATTAAACCATTATAAATTTTTGAATATGTTTAGCAGTTCTTTTGAAATGTCAATGCATTTTTTCTGATACAATGACAACTTGTGCTTAAAAATGGACAGTTGGTACACAGAAATCATAATTAATGCTGATCGTATTCTATTATATATATATTGATTTTAATTGAATCCATAAACGATTATCCATGGTCACAGTCACAGTCACAGTCCCAATGCGTACTATCTGTTGGTCCACAAGTGAAGCAATTAATATTGGATAATTTTGGGGTAAATTAATTAAAGAGATTTTGGTTAACCTTAAAATTAAGCAACTTCTTTGAATAATGCAGCCAAAATAAGAACATTAGAAATTTGTTTTCAAAAATGAATTCCTCCAAATTACATATATTTTGTTGTACATGCATGGAATTCCAAATTTTCAAGCTACTAACTCCAAAAAGAACTCCATTCAAGAGTTAAAAAAAAAAAAAACACAAAAACACATTGAATATATTTTACAATATAGTTGTAAAACAACAACAACAAAATCTCCTGTAGGTCTTAATAAAATACGACCATCTCCATCCTCTGAAATTCTCAACAAAACCATATGGTGAATTAATGGTGACCCTCTCAAAAGGACCACTAAGAAATTAACCAAAAACTCTCAAACAAAAGAAAACTAAAAGAAAATTGCCAAACAATTAATTGCTCAAATTAATTCTACCATAAATCATCGGCACTTGAATTGGATGTACATCCTCTCTCATTAGTCGCATACATCCTCTCTCATTGATGGTTGCATTTTATCTTTGCGGTTGCACCAAAAATGCCAATTTCCTTCTCTCTCTACGCTCCAAAATAATATGGGGAGGTACAAAAATTCTACTACTTATAACACTTCCAGGATCTTGATTCCTATGGAAGCCTACACTGCCATGAATCGTTCCGGGGACGTCGATCGGGGAAGAAACACGAAATCTTTGCTGATTTGGTTCCACTTCATGCCGATTCGATTCGTCACGAGGAACTATCCTAAACTCTTCATCGTCCAAAAAATCATTTGTTTCCTCAGGAAATAGTATATCCGATTCATCAAATTCCTCTTCCATTTGATGTCTTTTGTTTGGATTTGAATGGGGTGTTTTCTTGGGAGAAATTTGGGTATTTGGAGGTTAATTAGGAAATTGAAAGGGAGAGAAGCTAATTAAGGGGTTTATATATATGTTAATTGGTCCTTATTATGTGGGACCTTTATCTATTCCTCCAAGCTTAAGCACTTAATTCAATATTAAGTATTTAATTTAATGATGATTATAAAATGATTTAGAGGATAAAGTCATGAAGCCATAAGTTGACAAAGTTTCAGCCTTCCACTCATTTTTTTTTTTTGATTAATTGTCCGTAGGCTTACAACACACACTCATTTATTCACCCACATTAAGTACTATTACCTGATAAATGATGATGATGATAATGATGTTAATAGTATATATAATGCAAAAATAATAATAATAATAATAATAATATTATTATTATTATTATTATTATTATTATTAATACAACAACTACGATGTATAGTAAATTGTAAGGATCACATGATATATAATGAAACCAAACAAAAGATTCAGAAGTAATGTTCATAAAGAAAAATAATAATTGGAAGTAGAATTAGTTGTCAGATAATAGTGACCTAAAGATTATTAATTACTCTTTTGGATAATACTGACTTATCATTGTTATTTTATTTTATCAATGAATAAGACGCACCAGCTGTACTCATAAAAGCCATACACGCAGCAAAGAAATAATATAAAAAAAAGAAAAGAAATTTCTATATATACACAATAATTTAATGTGAACACTGCTTTTCTACGCAGTCGTAATTAATTTATTACTTTATCCGTATATCTTAGTGATAAGTTTTCAACGAGAAGGGAAATCCGGCATCAATTAAGTTGATGGAACTGCCATCATTTCAATTAAGTAATAAAGTATAATCATTAATTGACTAATTATTATGGAAAATAAGTTGTATTTTTATTAAAATTAATTTTGGTCATACGAAAAATGACACTAAGGATAAGTATTTGTTGAATAACACGTTCAAGATTTCTAAAGAAAAATTAATTCTCCCTTTTCTTTAATCACTTCTTTTATTTCTTTAAATATTGATAAAAATAATAACTTCTATTCCAGAAAAAGTAACATGTTGCGTTAATTATTGAAAATTGTAGGCCACCAATGGTTTCTGAAGTGACAGTTTCAATTAATAATGAATTCATTTTTAATTAATCAATTAATTATGGTCGCCAAAAAATTTAATGTAAAGATAAAAGAACCGTGTCTCCCACGTCAGGACAAATATTGTGGCACTTATAGTGTAGTCATCGCGTATAGCACAATTAATTAGAAGCTTCCATAAATTAATTAAGGTTGTGACTTGTAACCCGCTATATGGATTGCCATAAATATATTGCCATATGCACGTCATCTGAAACTAGACTCGACACTCAAAGAGCCGAGCTCGGATTTGGAAGCCACAGTCACCAAATGAGATCGTCTGACGCGCGACATCGCGCTGCACATTTTTGAGATCGTTTAATTTTCTCGTAATTTATGTTTCAGATTAAAACTCTCCCTCATTGCTCATCTAACGGTCGAGGCGCGGTAGTGCGATACTGCACGATATCGCGCGGTAGAAGAACAGCTCTCACAAGTCACAGGTGACGTCTAAAAAGTGTGTATGTTCATTTTTGGGGAACTTTCTCGAAGGAAGGATTCAATCAATGAATAACATACTCACATATATGTTTTTGGTTATAAAATATCACAAATTTGCATTTACATTTATATTTTAAAAACATGAAATTCAGAAGTGAGTTTATACCGTTAATCATAATATTAAAAGCTTTATGATTTTTTTAATACGAGAAGTATGCGGAGCCTCCATCATTTTTTTATTAAATGTCTCTTAACTTCATTGATTAATTTCAACAAATTTATTTTTGACAGCTTGTTGCAGTAAACAAAATGAATTGAAAAATTATAAATTTAAATAAATGTATCTTAGATGAATAAGCAAGATTAGTAGATTCAACTTAATATTTATTTCACCGATCCAACGCTCAGAAATCACTCCAAAAAATCTCACGAATCCCTCTAATCTCTCTCTTTTTATATAATTCATCTCTCTACTTTTTGCTCTCTCTCATCTGATCTCTTTAATTTTTATTTCTCATTTCTCTCCATCTCTCAACAAATCAAACAAAAAAATATTAGAATTTGGAGGAAATATCAAGCCTTTTAATTCTCTCTCTATTTGAATTTGAAGGAAAAAATGAAGAAAATTGTTAGAGAAATATAACTAGTATGTATTCTTTGCTTTCAAAATCAATTTTAGAATTTCGTTGTTTTTAAATTTTACTTTTTTAGACATATAACATGGCAAAAACATTTAATCAAAGAATTTAATTGCAAAAAACATGTAAGTCTTACAGCGTGTTTGCAAAAAATATTACAATAATAAATGACATATTTGCAAATAGTAACCCTTTCTTCTAATTATATTTTATAAAGAACATATCTGGAAAAAAAATATCCGTCAATCTGTCACATCGTAGTTGTCACGCATTCAGTTACATATTCATTTTTTAGACCTTTTAATACCGACCTTTTATTAAGGTCCGGTGTTAAAAGAGGTCTTTAACCGGCCTTTTACTAAGGTCCGGTATTAAAATGGGTCTTTAATATCGACCTTTTACTAAGGTCTGGTATTAAAAATGGTCTTTAATAGCGGCCTTTTACTAACGTCTGGTATTAAAAGGAATCTTAATAGTGGCCTTCTACTAAGGTACAGTATTAAAGCCTGATATTTAAAAACGATTGCTTCCAACATTTAACAGCCCCCCTATACACCCCGTAGGTCCGGTGTTCAAGGTCATATTTCCTGGTATTAAAAGTCAAATCTGTAGTAGTGACATCACTTCTTTAACAACAACTACTACTATTTTTCTTTTTTGAAATTTAAGATCGTAGGCAACAACAATTAAGTCTATCCTCTACAGCGCAGCAGCAAGAATCGGTTCAGATTTTCTAAACTATAGACAACAAACGATTCAGATGTGATTCGAGAGACTGGATATTATAAGTTTAAAAAAGTATCAATCTTGATGCAAATGGATTGTTCAAATTTTCTAAGTTGAATGTGCTGCGCAGCAGAAGATCTCGTTTCCAACAACAATAACTACTAATTATGAAAACTAGTTTTTGATGTAATGGCAAAAACAGCGCCCTTTGAATAACATGCCGCGGAGTCAAATTTTGAATGTCATTCTTCTTGAAAGTATATAATTTTAGATGGTTTTATATATCTTTATTTTATCGGAAAAAACTAATAATTTCACATTCAATACATAATAAGTTAACTAACAAATAAAGTAGTTTGAATGAAAATAATAAGTAGGTGTTTGTGGACATATTCAATGGATACCTTTGTATCGGTACATAGTGGAGTTTTAAGTCTCATCGAAAATACGAAAAGAGATAGGGATCGATCGAAATTGACATGAATAAAGCTGTAAAAATGAACTCAAAGATATGGAATATCTCCAAAGAATTGGTGTCAGATATGAGTGGATAAAAGTCAGCGATCCACGTAACAGAATCATGACAGACTAAAATTTAGATGCAGTGGTATAGTTAGACGACTGTAGTCTAGGTTTAACGACGTAGAGCGCCAGTCTACACTTATGATTTGTATATTATTATTATTATTATTATAGGTTTCTGATAAATTAAGCTATCATCTTTAGATTGGATGGTTCATATCAATTTCTTATTTTATTTGTACTAAATAAAATAAAGAAAAAATGCCAATGGTAACAAGGAGCGATCGAATTTTCCAATTTAAAATCATGGTCTAGATTTACTTGAGACAATCCGTTGGAAATTTTATAGTTGGGAGGACAACATTTTAAAATAAGAAACCATTTTTTGAAAGAAAAAAACTTAAACACAAAAAGTATTCCAATGGCAGCAATGAAAATAAAATGGCAGAATTCAAACTTACTCCCAGCTTTCATTTTGAGCTTAACTATGAGTTACGAAAGGCCCAATATCAATCGCACTAGCTTCAAGTTTTCATTCCTTTTGGGCTTTATTTTCAAAGTCACTAAAGCCCAAAATTTATTGTTCCAAGTTTCAGCTCCAACCATGTTTTAAAGAAAGCTAGTACTGACATGTGGTCCCACTTGTAAGTGGAATTGGCTTCAACGCTAATGTACTCCGCCTAAATCAAACCATATTCTTGATTTCATGGACCGCTAAACCGCGAAAATGGCGGTGCTCCGTCTCAGCTTCTCGGTCTTCATTCTCTGCGTTCTCCTAACCCCAGTGCCACCTGTCACCTCGGCGCTAAGCTTCTACCAATGGCGCACTCTCCTTTCCCTCTCCAACTCCCTCCTCTCTCGCGTTGCGAACGCGCGCGCCGCTCGAGGCGACCTCTCCGGCGCCGCTCGCGTGCGTCACCTCGCCTCGAACCTCCACCTCCTGAATGGAAATGTTCGGATCTTCTCTCTCGGATGGGATTATATCTGGAATTACTATTCCTCCTCTCTTGATCTCCCGATTGATGATATGTGGCGCCTTGCGAAGAAGTTGTCAGAAGCTTCTCGTGCTGGATCACGAGATCGGATTCCTCTGTGGATTAGTGAGAATTACTCGGACTTGAGGAAATTGTCAGAGAAGGTGATTCAAGGTCTTCTTCGAAGTTTCTCTCGATCTGTAAGTGCTAGACAAGAATCAAGAACTAAGTTGAACCTTACCATAATTGCAATATTTGTGCATATAATTTGAAACAAGTTTAACTGCTAACTAGTAGGCAACTGTTAGCCGAATGTGGTTGTTCTCAGTACCAGCAGGTAGCCTTGTAACGATTTTGGTATGATTCTGACTGGTTGAAGCTTCTTTCAGTCATTATCATATTATTTACCAGAACATAATTTTGTAATTTCCGATTGGTCCCAGTTGAGTATAAATCAAGTCGAAATTGAAAATCTGACATTACCCTGAGAACTTGGAATGAGTTCAATACAGACCAGTACGGCTTCATAGAAAGATTTCATATGTTAATACTTAATAGATAACAATAACATGCATAGATATAAGAACAAATTTGAGAATCTTCAGTAATTTCTAGGGGCCAATCAGAGATGCAGTGCTGGCAATGAAAAAGGAGATTGAAGAAGGAGATTTGCTAAGGGATTGTCTCGAGGTTGGTACAAGTGACTTGGAGGGGTTGGTACAAATAGGAAAGAATCTATTGAACTCTTTCTCTCCATCTGGTTTCACTCGTGAGAGTGAGCTCTAGTAAGATAGAGTTACCTTTTGTCTTTGCTTTTGTTATGAGAAAGGCAAACTTGTAGCTTTGTTTAGGATGGTGTAAAATTATCCCAATTTTCTGGAAACAAACTTGAAGTTCTCTGAAAGCTGAGTGGCTAATTTGGGTGGACTATTGTACGTCTGAGAATGAGTTGGGACGAAGGTGGGTTCTAGGTGTAGGCTTTATTTTGTTTCTACGGTGTTAGGAGCTTATGTGGGGCCTGCGTCTGCGTGCCCCTTGGGGATTTCGGAGGAACTGTTTGTCCATGGTTGCATATAACTAATGTTTGGTTTTCTAAAAACAAACTGCTGCTATTGCAAATCTAATGGTTTCTTTGGAATCGATGGTATACCAAGGTCATTTCCTCAATAGTTCTGGGCTGATTTTGTACAACTTAAAGATCAAAGACTAATTTGATTCTATTTGGAAAAGTTCAGAGACCAATATCTGATATTTTTTACCTTTATTCTCTAAAGTTTTGTGCTATATGTATATTGAAACCTTAATTTTCGGTTAGATATTTTGGTAGTGGTACGTGCTTTTTTCCCCCTCTTTTTCTTCTTGTTTACCGGGCAATTGTAATAGCAATATCTATATTACTGATGGAGACTTCATGATGATTCGACCTTTTCCTGTTACCCTTTTTTCTAAGGTAGAAACAATGGGAATGAACTGCTGAGATTTGAAACTGATGTTACATTCAGAAATGTTTCACTCTAAGCACCAGTGATGTAGCTTCTCCCAGGAAAAAATATTAAATTAAATAAGCCCAAATCTAAAGGAGAGAATCTTAAAGAGGGCTATTGCCTACTTTGAGACTTGCAGAACGATATCCATTAAGCCGAAATCAAGTAATTCAAACATAGGAGCAAACAAAACAAAACTAGATTATCGCCTTGATTGGATTCATAAAGTATTTTTTTAAAGAAAAATAAGAAAGAAGGTAACTAAATTTCTCTACACCAAAACTTGTTTCTCAATTCTATTTGGACTTTCCAGGGTGTACATTGAAATTTAAAATTAATTGCTTTTCCTTCTTTCAACCAACATTTACATCTCTTCTCAAAGGAGCATTAGAGAGAGCATTTTCAAAATAGGTGTCTACGTAAATTTAATTGCAAAGGGGTGCAAAGAGCAGCTACTTAATGTTGCCTGCTTCCGGGACTATTCTGGCACCTTATCTTCTGGTTCTCTCCTTTAATGTTTTCTTTAAAATATAAAATTAGTTGACATGATACATTTCACCAGCCTCCGGCACTATATATACAATTGAATGCTTCTGTTGGCTTAGAACATTATTGCATTTTTGTATTATATCTTAGTGTCGAGTTATGTCAAAATTTGTTTTATCAACAGTTAAATAAAAAGAGCACGGCTAAAATAATATGCATAGTACACCTCATTTCGTACTATGCATATAGATATAGGTCAATAAATTGAGATTTAAGTTGCTCAATAAATTCTTCATATGAAAATATTGTAGGAAAACAAATTTCGTGATTTTTAGAGCTTTCTTGCTATTTTTTAAATATTTTTTAAAAACAGTCCAGATTTAATACTACAAAAGTGTCATTTCTGGGCTGTTTTTTAAAAATATTTAAAAAATAGCAAGAAAGCTCTAAAAATCATGAAAATTTATTTCCTATAAGATTTTGATATGAAGAATTTATTGAGCAACTTAAATATCAATTTAATGACCAAATAAAATACAAATGACCTCATAGTACGTTATGTGGTATACTATGCATATTATTTTAGCCATGCTCAAATAAAAAATGTTACAATCTGAAATTAATATTTTCATAGTGTTCGTGAAGTTTTGTAATATACTGGACTACAGAAAGAAAATAGTGGAACATGAAAAAGTTAAGAACAAAATAAACAAGATCAAATACTTGTTTATAGAATAGAATAGATAAAATACAATAAACTAAGTAGGTAAAATCAAGGTTCAAGAAAATGTTGTGGCATGTCAATGGTTAAAATGCCACTAAATAATAAGTAATTGTCCAAATATCATTAAATTTGATAATAGTTTATATTTATGTCGCTGTCTCTATTTTAACACAATTAAAAATAAACAAATTAAAAAAAATTCACAATACCCTTCTTCTCCTCCTTTGAGAGAAAGATAACCAGATGGAGGTGGGGATGGAGATGAAAATGAGAAAGGGGAAGGAGAAGGAGAAGAAGGGTATTGTGAGTATTTTTGAATTTGTTTATTTTTAAATTGTGTTAAATTAGAGATAATGACATAAATATAATTTTTTTATCAAATTTAATGACATTTTGACAATTATCTGTTATGTAGTGACATTTCGACAATTGACATGTTATGTAGTTGCATATAGAGAAGGGAAATTTTTTTGCCACTCCAAAATTTGTAAATCGGTCAAATGCAACCACAAGTAAAAAAATGACAAAATGCCATTAAATTTATATTCGAATTAAAACATCTAGCAAACAGGCTACAGCCGTATATGACATCGGCTGTTTCGCACTCGCAAACCTTATACATCAAAGGCCGCAATATCCTCGAAGATTTCTGCTATGTGCGCGAGATCATTCAAAGAGCTGAAAGAGACAAAACAAGCCTCCTTATACCGGTTCATGGCCATGGCACCTAGTCCAAGCGACCAAATTCACAAAATCTGGTCATTAAGAGCCCACCGATGGTGAAAGGCTTCTCATGGATGCTATTGAAAAACAGACTGACATCAGGGGGCAATCTCATCAGGAGAGGATGGACCATACCAAACGTCTGCCACTTATGCAAAGTGGACAAGGAGACGGCCTCCCACCTCTTCATAATCTTTGGGTACACAATGGTCATAAGAAGATACATGGTGCAAATCCTGGAGTACACACCACTGCCATAACTCAACACGTACCTTGGCTCCAACCCAAACGAACTAATGCTACAAAAAGAGCATCCGCAATGGGCCAATCTTGAGATTGTTACGAACTTTGTGTTGTGGAGAGAGAGATGCAGAAGATTGTTTCAAGACAAAGAACAACCCATAACATGTATGATTAGAGAAATCCTAACGAAATTGAGAAATTGGTTCAATGATTAGGACTTCCCACGAAGGAAGACAAATCAACCAAAGACGAAGTGCCAAGCTCATCAAAGGGGCACAAGTCTTCTTCTTTATTTTCTTCAAAATATGAACAATTTGTTTTTTCCTACACTCACTCTCACTTTCACTCTCCATAAATACTGCCTCACACTCGCACTTGTAATTCACACAATTCACTTCTTGTGATTAATGAAATTTGGGAATTTGAATCCTCATCTTTTTTAAAAAAAAAAGAAATAGTTAATTAAAATGTCTTTTATGAAATCATAAATTTAGTTCTTTGTGAGCATGAAAATAAAAATAGACTTGTTAAGAGACATTTAATAATAAATGATAGAGATTTAGAATTCCTATATGTAAAAATAGAACTTGTTATTAGTATTTTTTAGAAGTAAGATACCAAAATGTCATAACACCAAACCTTATTTCTCAATTCAATTTGAACTTTGCAGCGTGTACGTACATGAAATTTGAAATTAATTAAAATTTGCTTATACGAATAGTATGAACCTCTCAAGGAGCGGATTCAGAGGCTTTTTAAGCCCAGGCACAATTAAACTCGGACACTGAGGTTGAGATCAAGCCCGAGCACAAATCCGCTAAAACCTACTAAAATATCATTAAAAATTCATTTTTCACTAAAAAATAACTAAAAATACACAAAATTTTGCGTTTTTTGAAAATCAAGCTCGGACACTTGCCCGAACTTGCCTAAGCATGGGTCCGCACCTGAACCTCTCCTCTTCAAGAATTTTACAGAATTCGGACTGTTCATTATTTACTCTGATTAATTCGCAGAAATCTCAAAATTTAGCGAACGAGTCGGATTCACGTGAAGCAGTTGTAGTAATATAGAAATCTGAATTCCATCCGAGATGTCATTCTCAAAATAGAATAGGTGTGGAAGTAACTTTAATTGCAATGAGCACAGAACGGCTATGTATTAATGTTGCATGCTTCCAGTCCATATATATTCTGACACCTTATGTTATTGTACTCTATCCTCCCGATTTTTTTAATATTAGAAAAATAATAAAAATTATAAATAAAAATAAAGATGGGTTAAAATCACAAAAAAATAGAATAGGCCTGGGTGCGAACCCACGCCTATTGAAATTTTTTTTCGTGCCCACTCATTTGATTTTTTATATTAATAAAAGTCTTATTAATTTAATCAATGAATTACATTATATTTAGGTAATTTTTCGTAACAAATTCGACAGCGCTCGTTGGAATCGTAATTAAATATTTTTTTATTGTCGCAAGTCATCGAGCTGTGGATATTTGAGTCTACTTCCACCACGTCGAGTCTGATTTGCAATTGGAGAAACGAGCGACTCAGAATTGATTCCGACGCAAACTCATGATAAAAAATTACTAATTAAGACATAAATTGAATATAGAGCCAAATTTTATATGCACATTCTTCCGACGGCAAATCGACCTCGACAAGATGGAAGTAGACTCAAATATCTATAGTTTGATTCTTGGCGATGATAAAAAAACTAATTACGATCCCGACGAGCGCAACTGAAGTTGCTACAAAAAATATTAAGTATGATTAGCATTTTTTCTACAAACTGCAGCTACACTCGTCAGGACCGTAATTAAGTTCTTTTTATCGTCACAAGTCATCGAGCGGTAGATATCTGGGTCTACTTCCACCATGTCGAGTCTGATTTGTAGATATCGTCGCAAGTCATTCATTATCGTTCAACTTTTCATTATCTTGTATAATATCGAATCTCCTTACTTTCATTTTAATTGCACCTATTATGTCAAAACAATGCTTTAATTGATGCTTCAGAAATTCAGCATTCAACAATCTTATTTTGTAATCTTGGATAACACTCCCATGATAACAATGAAGCGGATTCACTAGAGAATCCATGTTGAACAAACTGTAATTCAAACATAGAAGCAAACAAAACAAAACTAGATTATCCTCTTGATTAACAATGACTATCATATTAGAACTCTAGCTCTCACAATTGCTGAGGTTAGAATACTTGAACATCACAGTCTTTGTGCTCTAAAGTTGCTCTCAATTGCTTGTAAACTTGAGAGAATGTTTTCTTGATCTTCTAGAAAAAAACATGGTTGTATATATAGACTCAAGGCTCCACAGATCTTCAACGCGCCAAAAACAAACCCAAGCGTTACAACGGGTTAACAAGGTGTTATGACGACTTTGAAAATTTACACAAATTCTCTCATTATACTCTACAACTGACTTCTGAACCTAAGTTTGCAGAAAATTGTTGCAACTCCTCTAGGATATGTTATAACGCTTCACAAGATGTTATATTAATGCTTGTCTCATTTTGTTGCAGTAACGCAAGTCTCGAATTTTCTAAATTTCTTATGCTCTAGGCATTCTGGCTTTTGGGCTCCTTTCTTCAAAACATTGCAACCCTTTTGAATCTCGTTACAATGCTTCTCAAGTCGTTGTGACGCCTTCCCTGGCGTTACAGTAACGCAAACCTCAAATTTTCTTTGTTTTGCATGCTTCTTGCATCATTGTACTTGTCTCGACTTGTTCTACATGTTCTTGACTTGTTCTACATGTTTTAGACCTCACAAAGGGTCAATTGCACATGCAAACATGCAATAAATTTTTTGCAATTATTAGTTCAATGTTGATTTTGCAAATTGTCAAACAATATTGAGCTGAACCCAACGTACTTCTACTTTTGATAATTTCCAAAATCTTGTAAGTGCATACTCAACACATAATGCACTCATATACATACTCCTCATTTTTGCAAAATTTGACAAAAGAGCGCAATACAAAAATATTAAGCTCCGCCTACATGTGAGCATGTAATAAACACAAGTCTATTTTGCTCCCCTTAATTTGGTCTTGATTGAACAATTAAGAAATTCAATTTAATTGAGCAATTTTAATAAGTCAAGAAATGAATGCTCCCTCTTAATTTGAGCATATATCAAATACAAGCAATTCAATTTTGCTCTTCCTCAATTCAAGACAATTAATCAATAATCAAGTGTGCCATGATCAAACAAACACATCAAGTAATCCAAATTCAAATTTTGTTTTGTAGATTATCAAACAAAGAAAGTGTTAAGTACAATAATTTATACAATGTCGAACTGACCGACACTGTTCGGACAACAAAAAGAAAACTGCAAGGTTAATTTTTGACTGCCCAGTAAAAATAAGACTTAGATTATATGACACAAATAGAGTGCTATAAAAGATCCGAATTAAGAAAAATAGAATCCTGCTTTTCAAAAAAATAAAAGAAGCCGGTGATCTCAATTCGCAGAGGAGATGGTCCCCAGGATAGCCTCCCATTTTTTTTTCTATGGCACAAATACTTAGAAACTATATATGGCACCGGATGTGAAGCCCATATTCACACTGAACTGGTTTCTCGAAAAGGAACATTATTCATTGACATCAATATGCATGTCTACTGTGCAACCATCACAATTAAAAAAGAAAAATTGCACTCTGGAGAGCAGAGCAGTCTCATCATTTCAATGCAGCATTTAATTCTGCTGGCTAATTGGATGAAAAATTGGTTGATCTGGTAAGGGGAAATTTAATGCAACCCAATAAGTTTGGTGAACACATCATATAGTTGCATGATCTCACACACACACACACTCCCTTAAACATGAACAATTGATACAACACATGACACCCCAAGCTCATTTAAATGCCCATTAGCTGAGGAGCAATTAGTTGTCCCTATCTAGTATCTAGTGATCCATTTGAAAATTGTGCTAACTGATTGTGCTGGGTTTCAATTAGTTTCTTTCTCTAGTGGTTATTGGAGCTAATAGAACTTTTGGGTCACTAAATTTTGCATCTCATGCGTATATAGATTCATTAAATGTTCCACTAGTGATTTTTTTCTTGAATGGATTGGAAGAAGATGATACAGTTTACAAGCTAATAACTCGAGTGGCTATGGTTTTCGTTGCTCCTTTTTTTTTCCTTCAATATATGCAAGTGCTATAGGAGAAAATGAACTAATTTGATGAGCTTTGAGAATTTTATTAAAGTAAATTTTGAGTATGGTGACGATCTTTGCTTCATAATGATCTATCATAACATGTATAAATTTTAAAACTAAAATATTAGATGCGTTTGGCGTGTCAAAATTTAAGACAATAAATTTATAGGTATATATCAAATTGAGGGTAATTAATCCAAAGCATAGAAGTTAGTATATTACGATACGCGATGCGTACCTTATGGTTTGATATGAGTCAAAGGGAGAGAGATATGTATCTTACGGTTCGATACAAGTATTGAAATTCAAGACTGAGTCGCCATTTCTCAAGATAAATATCTAATATGTAAGAAATTTACATCGATATAAATTGAAACTTATCAATATATTTAAAATTACGATGTTTTCTTTTTGTTATTTAGATTTTTTTGTCAGATACTAATTACTATAATCTGGGGCGGATTCAAATTTTTTGTCATGATGGTTCAAAATTTACGATATTTTCCAAGGTGATTCAAAATAGTGCATATTTAAAAGAAAATTCTAAATTATAAGCGTATTTTTAACATGGTATTCAAAATAGTGCATATTAATCCTTAATCGTAATTCTAAAATATATCTAAAAACTTTTTGAGCTCTAATCTCTTCATTAATTTCATAATTAAATCAAAATACTATCTAACATGACGCACCTCGGGATGCAATCAAGAAAACTTTATGTATTTTGATGTTATGCACTAAATATTATCAAATGAGACCTTTTTCTCTCTCTACATTCGGGTCAAATTGACATATCCGCATACTAATGATCAGGTCAGTCAAGTAGGAGAGATGGGTCACAGACGGACCATGGTGCACCAAGCCCCAAATGTTTTTTTAGACATCATTAGCACATAGTATCTCATCGATTTTCTTTGTACACCTTCATTTATGCACACAACAATTACTGTAAAAGTTAATCCTCCTTTGGGAGAATTCACAAATTTTGTTGTTGGTACGTCAATTTTAAGTCTTTCATGGGTCATTTTGCTTATTTTTTAGCAATAATGTCTGTTTGCGAACATTATTGTTTAGCAAAATGAGGCATGCATTTCTAATTACCTTTAAATAGATTTTAAATCATGTGTAAAGTCTATATTAGAACGTATCCTAAAGAATCTATTCGTCGTATATATATATATATATATATATATAGTTGTGCTAAAATACTTTATAAAGCACCAACATGCATATACTTTAGACTCGTATCTCGAGATATAAAGTGCAAACAACCGATCAAGACCGTTGAAAATGTTCTCCATACTAATAAAAATTTGAATACTGAATTTTACATTTTTAAATTTTTTTTACTATTTTATCGGATGAGTGCAAAGTTGGTTAAATTGAAGGTCTGTAAATCGTTAGATTAATGAATTCCACCTACCCGATAAAATAGTAAAAAAATTCAAAAAAATGTAAAATTTGGTCTCCAAATTTTGTTAGTATGGAGAATATTTTCAACGGTCTTGATCGGTTGTTTGCACTTTATATCTTGAGATACGAGTCTAAAGTATATGCATGTTGGTGGTTTATAAAGCATTTTAGCACAACTCAATATATACATATATATATATATATATAGATATGTTACCGTGCTATGCAAAGTAAAAAGAGTGTTTTACTTCGGCATAAAAAATCATACATCGACAACTCAAATGTCTGATCTAAGCTGGTCAACACAGTTAAGACATCAAAATCTCCTACTAAACAAATTTTGAGCGCATTTGAAGTTTTGTAGCTATGCTTTTTGAATTTTTGAAAAATGAGCAAAAATAACAAAGTTTAATAATTAAAAATAATACTATTCTTGTTCACTTTCAAAAAATTCAAAAAGCATAGCTACAAAACTTCAAATGTGCTCAAATTTAGTTTACTAGGAGATTTTGATGTCTTAATTGTGTTGACCAATTTAGATCAGTCATTTGAGTTGTCGGTGTATGATTTTTTATGCCGAAGTGAAACACTCTTTTTATTTTGCATAGCAC
>CAXKVX010005174.1:0-21435 GCA_964058865.1 Eleocharis quinqueflora
AGCTCTATTGAAGCCCTACAAGCTAAATGACTTATCTATCAACTCGAAGAGGCGTACACTCAACTTTACTCATACGAAGAGAATCACAAAGAAATCAAGAGCCCAACATCAACCTCAACCAAAATATTAGCATTACCAGTTCAATCTTCAATCCACCTTAATCAAATATTCAAATTCTAGAAGACAACGACCTGGTATTAGTGTAGTGCTAAAACCCAAACGGGTCCCGCCCGTCCCGCCCCGCCCGCGCCTTTTACCCGCCCAACCCGCCCGTTGACCAAACCCGTTGAAACCCGGACGGGTCGCGGGTGCGGGTCAACGGGCGGGTTTGGGTGGCGCCCTTGAAAAATCGCCCGTTTAAACCCGCCCGTTCTAAACCCGTGTCAGAACCCGTCCCGCCCGACCCGTCTACCCGACCCGACCCGCCCGTCTACCCGACCCGCCGTTTGACCCGACCCGCCCGACCCGACCCGCCCGTTTGACCCGCCAACGGTTAAAATTCGAATTTTTTTTGAATTTCGTTGGAGGGAACCCGTTTGACCCGCCCGCCCGCCCGTTTGACCCGCCCGTTCCCGCCAACGGTCAAAATTCAAAAAAATTTGAATTTTTTTATACCCCCACTTTTTACCCCTATAAATACACCCATAATATCACAACTTATTTTCACACAAACAATCTATCATATTCTCAATCTCTCATACTCTCTACATTCAATCTCTCAAATTCTAAAGCTCTAGAAATATTTTTTATATTTTAGTTTAATTCTTTTATTTCAAAAAATATCCAAAAAAATAGTTATATTAGTTATTTAGTTACATTTAGTTATTTAGTTATTGCACAAGATAGCCGAAAATCCAACATCTTTCCGGTATCCTTGCAAAACTCGAAGGTATGAAATTCTAATCTAATTATTTATTTTTTTAGTTGCATAATTTATTTTTCATAATATAGTTGCATAATTTTTTTTATGGTTGCATAATTAATCAATCTTTTTTCATCTAAAATAGTTGCATAATTTATTTTTCTTCATTTGTATAATGAAAAATAATTGCATAATTGTAATATAATTTCATAATATAATTTATTTCTAAAATAGTTGCATAATTTACAATTCTTTTTTATTGCAATAGCATTTTTTTAAATTCGGATTTTTTGTTTCTTTTAAAAAAATAGTTGTATACTTACATTTGTAATAACAATAGTTAACTCAAAAAGTTTGCATAATTTTTCTTTTCACAATATAATTTTTTTTATTATTTGTATAGCATTTTTATATTCGGTTTTTTTATATTCGAATTTTTTTATTTATTTTTTTAATTCGGATTTTTTTGTTATAGTGAAAAATGGCATCTCCATCCAACAACAACCCTCAAAACACGTTTGAGCCAACCGCTGAAGATATTGGTCAACGATTAGGCGAATCTATTTTTGGCCCTCCAACCAATTTTTCACAAAATCCCAATTTCTCTCCTACTTATCTACATAATCCAAATTTCCCTCCTACTTATCCACATAATCCCAATTTTCAACAAAACACAAATTTCGTATCACCTCCATATTACCAACCATCACCACAATTTCCACAAGACCTCAATTATTATCCTCAATCATCTCCGATGTATAACTTTTCAAGTGGAATGGGTGGTTCTAGCTCAACCGTTGATGCCAACACTTCCAGTACCGAAATTCGAGTAGACTCGGGAAGTGACACACTGTCGGAGGCAAAGAAAAGAAAGAGAGCAAAATACAACAAGCCATTTTGGCGTTTCTATGAGATGACACTCGATGAGAACGAAAATTTGGTAAGCGCAAGATGTAAGGTACGCAATTGTAACGCCGAATATGTTTATACTAGCTCAAATGGTACTAGCACATTTAGTAGACATGTCGAAAAACATATTCATGCTAAAGAAGAACCACAAGAACATGCAGACTGTAGTCATGTACAAACCTTAATTAATACGGATGGTACAAGAACTCACCAAAGATACGACGAAAAAAGAATGTTGAGTGAGTTTGCCCGGTATATTGCCCACAAGGAACAACCAATTAGAATGGGTGCTTGTTTGAGTTTTGCCCGTTTAATAATTAGGGGTTGCGGTCAACCATTGTACAAAAGATTCCATTATAGAAAAATGGCCAAAGAAATTAAAAGGCAATTTCTCGAGCGTAAGAATGAATTGCAAGTTATATTTGCAACCGCACCATTCAAGGTTGCACTCACATCCGATATTTGGACCGCCGGTAAGCATGGTCTTTCTTATTCTTGTATTACCGCACATTATATAGATGACTCTTGGGTTTTACAAAAAAGAGTAATAAGTTTTCGTGTAATAGATTACCCGCACACCGCGGAAGTAATTTATCAAGCAATTATGGGTGTTTTAAGAGAATATAATTTGAAAAATGATTTAGAAAATAAAATTTCTTCCATTTCTTTTGATAACGCTAGTAATAATATTAAATCAGTAGAATATTTGATCCGTGCCCTAAACCCAATTATGGATGGGGCAATATTTCACCAAAAATGTGCTTGTCATATCCTCAACCTCACGGTAAAGGCAGGACTTAAAACGCCCGGTGTAGAAGCTTTGATTAAGAAATTTAAAGATAGTCTCAACCATATTTATTCTAATAATGTAAGAAAACAACAATTTCATGCTTTATGTCAAAGGTTAAATTTGAGTAAGTTAAGCGTGCCATGGGATGTAGATACCCGTTGGAATTCAACTTATAGAATGTTAGCTCGATGTCTTAATTACCGAGATGCTATCGATGAATCTTTGAGTTCCTCGCCCGAAGGATTGACTTTGATGCTTTCCATGGGTGAGTGGAACCAATTACATCTATTAATGAACTTTCTTGAAGCTTTTTTCAAGGCAACCGTTAAGTTGTCTTGCTCGTATACACCGACCGCGCATGAGTTGCTTCACCACCTCTTATTCATCGCCAAAGTGTACGACGAGATGAAAGGTACATATTTTAGTTCGAAATTTTTTATATACATATATATATTTTTTAAATTCGATTTTTTTTAAAATAGTTTCCAATTAATCTTGTACTTATTTATGTAGGTATAGAAACTACCGATCAATCTCTCGCTCCAATCGTAGAGGCTATGAGGGAGAAATTTCTAAAATATTGGGAAGAAGTACCAAACGTGACAATTATTGCAAATATCCTCCATCCGACATACAAGATGTATTACACGGAAAGAATGCTACGAAAATACAAGTCTTATTTAGGTTTACCTAGAGGAAACGAGGAGCCCCAAATACGAGCTTTGGTTGAAGAAATGTTTACCCAATACAACACTCGACGGAATGCCGCACAACCTATGCCCTCTACGAGTAACACAATGAGGTATATATTTTTAAAATTCATGTTTTTTTATAACTTATTATTTTGTTACAACTTAAAAACTCATATTTTATTTACTATATATATTTTTTTAATTCTTAATAGGTCTATTAGCCGAAGTGCATTGTTACTCGAGTTAGATGACGAGGAGAATGCGATGCCAATTAACACAAATGAATTACAAAGCTATCTTGCATTACCGGGGGCGCCGGAGGGAGTCGACGTTCTAGATTATTGGAAGAAAAATGCAAACATTTTTCCAACTCTATCTATGATGGCCCGCGACATATTCGCCATTCCCATATCAACCGTGCCTTCCGAATCTTGTTTTAGTTCGGCAAATAGGATTCTTTCCGATAAAAGGTACATGTTTTATTTTTAATTGTTATTTATTTTTCTACTTATTAATTTTTCACTTATTTTTTCTTATCAATAAAAGGAGCAAGTTGGGGCCAACGGTTTTTGAGCGTCTCGTATGCTTAAAAGATTGGATTGATGCGGAAGAACGAATCCAATATAAAGAAATCGAAGCAAGTTCATCCGGTGTTGATACTCAAGAGAGTACCGGCATCACGGATAATGATTCGGATGATGAATGCGATCCCGAAGAAGAGAACGAGCATTGGTATATGAGATTCCGCAATCTAGGAATGTAGTTTCGGTATGAAATATATGCACTCTTTAATTTTTTTTCTAATTATTAAACATTTTTATACTTAGTTTAAATCTTTACTAACAAAAAAAAAAGTTAGAACTCCGCCTATGTTATTTTTTTAACACGGTAACATAGCCGGTCTCAAGCCCGGATAAAGGAGGAGAGTAACTTTTTTTTAAAATAATTTACTTAAAATTATTTAAAATGTTTTATTGTTCATATTTTTTATTCACTAATTTTTATTTCTTTAAAAAAAATAGTTGTATACTTTTATTTGTAATAAAATAGTTAACTAAAATAGTTGTATACTTTTGTTTGTAATAAAAATAGTTAAATAAAATAGTTGTATACTTTTGTTTGTAATAAAAATAGTTAACTAAAATAGTTGTATATTTTTATTCACTTTTTTTATATTCGGATTTAAAAAAACTTATATGTCTTTGAATTATTTTGGATTTACGAGTTTGAAAAAAGAAATTTTTTTATAAAAAAAATTAAATTCATTTGTACTTTTTCAAATATGATTTTTTTAGATTTTTTGTGAATTTTTTAAGATTTTTTTGGAGTTATTTCAAATATTTAAAAAAAAACCCGTGCCCGCCCGTCCCGCCCGCCCGCCCGCCCGACCCGTTTGACCCGACGGGTCTAAGGGCGGGTTTGGGTCACTCTTCCCAAACCCACCCGTCCCAACCCGCCCGTCGTAACCCGTCCAATCCGTCGACCCGTCACCCGTCTCACCCGCCCCCCGTCCGACCCGTTGCCCAAACCCGCCCGCCCGCCCGTCTGGCACAACACTACCTGGTATATATCCTGACTCCATGGAATGTTTGTTAGTTATTTTACTCTGGAATAAAATTAACTTTTTTATCTTTTAACGTTTTGACTACTTGCTGACATGGTATTATGTTTCACTTATTAGCCGTCAGAGATGGTCCTTACAGGAATAAAGAGATTGTCTCATTGAGAATTATTTATATTTTTTATAAATTTAAAGTTATATATTATGATTAAAATATACTATTATATTCATTGTTCTCAGAAGATATATTAAATTTTAAGCTTAAAAGAAAGTTTTTTTTTGTATTTTAAACTCGAGCTTCGTCATCAATCAATGAAAATTTATAACATTGCACGATTTGTTGTGGTAAATTTTTGTATATTTTGATGTTATTTCTTGTTTGATAATCTCCATCTCACTTTAAATTTAATTTCAGATTCTATGTCTTTCTTTATCAGAGCGAACCCCAAAAAACAATTCCTGTTTACTAAAATTGAAAAAAATGTATGAAATAAATAAAATTCACAACATTTTGTGCACCTTCTTTGAACATTTTTTTTTTTAACTATAAACAAATAAAACATTCCAACCTCAATTTGATGCTTCAAAGATTTTATTATCTTCCTTTGTTATCATATATTTATTTTTGACTTCTTCTCACATATCAATTCATTTAATTTTGTTTGTTATGAATAGTTGGTGTCCACATAAACACCTAATGCTACTTGATTCGTTTCAAAAGGACAAAAGAAACCTTAATCCTGGTTCTGAATCTGCTGCTTGTATTTGACGCAAGCAGGATCATGCTTGTCTCGATCCGACCGTTACAAATCGATCGACCGTCACGAACGGTTGTGATTTGATTCATAGAGTAGATTCTTTGGCCGTTAGATGCGTTTTGAACGGTCTTGAT
Source organism: Eleocharis quinqueflora (assembly GCA_964058865.1). Taxonomy (NCBI): domain Eukaryota; kingdom Viridiplantae; phylum Streptophyta; class Magnoliopsida; order Poales; family Cyperaceae; genus Eleocharis; species Eleocharis quinqueflora. The sequence continues at coordinate 5,707 of CAXKVX010005174.1, forward strand.
CGAAATGCTTGTATTTGACGCAAGCAGGATCATGCTTGTCTCGATCCGACCGCCACAAATCGATCGACCGCCACGAACGACTGTGATTTGATTTAGAGAACAGATGTTTTAACCGTTAGATGAATTTTAAACGATTCAAACCGAAACAAACAGCAGACAAAGATGATTTGACAAGCATCATATTTGGTTCCATTAATCCTTTGGTAATGTTAAAACATTATTTAGTGATGTCCCATCAAAGAGTAATAGTACCTTCCTTTGTATTTTCCTATTAAATTTTGTGAACTACAAAACAATTTTGGCAAAACGACAGGCGTACCAGAACCAACATCAGCTGGCTTAATTGTACTGTGACACGATGTGCTGTTATTTGAACTGTCGAATCAAAAATTGCTGTTCAAATTATAAAAAGAACAAGTATTAATTCATGCATATTTTTATTTACAGTTTTACTTTTACACTTAGAAAAACAGTACGCATATTTATATCTTTTATACAGCACTGTGTTGCAGTTAAAGCATGGAACCAAATTCGCTGTTTTTATAATTTTTTCTTGTTTTCTGGTTGTTTTAATTTGAATCGTTCAAAATTCATCTAGCGGTTAAAGTATCTGTCTTCTGAATCAAATCACAATCGTTTGTAACGATCGATCGATTCGTGACGATCAGATCAAGACAAGCAGAATCCTGCTTACCTAAAATACAAGCAGCAGATTCGGATCCGGCATGGGGCACCTGTGCAGACCACAACCTACCCGATCGACTCGATGCACATTTTTTTTTTTGCGTGTATTTACATGTTATGTGTTATGACATTATAAAATAGTGAACGATATTTGATGCACGTGACACGTCTCGACCAAGTGTCAAGAACACAAGTGAGATATATGTTATCATTATTTTTTTTCTTAATTCAATTTATTTTTAATTTTACGTTACAAGTATTTTGGGGCTATTAATTTATCTCACAACACATCGAACATTTTTCAATTATTTTCAATTTTATCTTATTTTTCTAATTTTTTAAGTCTTAACACAATTTTTTATTCAAAATCTGAAAAACAAAAAATAAAAACATGTTGGCGCAGCTTAGTAGCACGGGTTTGCTGTTACATGATCGTACAGATCAGCACCTGCTTGAAATACAAATGTGAATGTTCAAGAAACATTTTATAAAAAGTGCAGCCCTCTATTAATTCGGTCCTTTCAAGTCCCGACTCCTTCCGGCTCTGATTCGGCCCTCTGCAACCCTTAACCACGCCAGTCCCTCAGACCCTTATCAACTCTTTAACAATTAAAAATAAATAAAAAAGAGACCAAAGCCCTTATTATCCGGTCCTGATCCGGCCATTTGCAACCTCAAGGGCCTGATAAGGGCCGAGCCTTAGAGGGGCCGAACTTATTTCCTTAGAACAAAGCCCTTATTATCCGGCTCCTATTAAGCCCTCTTTAGACCCGGCCCTTTCGTAGGCCCGGCCCTTGTAAAGCCCGACCCATCCCTTTAGACTTTCCCTAATCATACTGTAATATAATGGATATTATGTAATATGAGTTAGGCTAAAACATTTTATAAAGTATCAAATTTGATATATTTTAGATTCATATTTCGAGATACTAAGTGCAAATATTTGATTTGAATCATTGAAAATGTTCTCCATGCTAACATCTACTTGAAGATCAAATATTATAATTTTTGAATGGGTGTAAAGTTTTTAAATTAGAGATCTGTAAATAGTTAGATTAATAAATTTTTCTCTCATCTGATAAAATAGTAAAATATTCTAAAAATAGTTTAAATTGGTCTTCAAATATGAAGCACATTTCAACGATCCGGATTAAATATTTGCACTTTGTATCTTGAGATAGAAATCTAAAGTATATGGAGTCTCGTGCTTTCAGCGCCCTTTTTCATGGTCCTCTGAACATGAGAAAAAGACGATTGGTTTGTGAATCGACTTTTTTGAGAGAGCAAAAGAAAAAAAATGACATGTTGCTTCAAACGTGCATGTGCTTGATGATTTGATGAGAGTAGTCATTTGAGACTTCTAGTTTTAACCAATGAAGTTTCGACGTTCTAAATCTTGATCTGACGCAAGTCTCTGTCATTATATACCTGAAACATCATTTCATTTCTCAGCGCTTATGATTCTTAAGTGATTAAAATAACACACAAAATGAAGAATAACTCTATTTATTTCTTTATTTACATGTTTCATATATTGTTTATTTGTATTTTGTTTCCTTATTTTATGATTTTTGTAAGATTTTCTTCCATGACTTTATAAGATTTTCTTTTACGACTTTATAGCTTCTTACGAAACATTTCATGACTTCATGACTTTTCAATAGGATATTTCATATTTATTTGTTATATTTATTTATTTCTTACAAAGACTCGATTAGGATTTTTCTTATATTTTATTTCAATTTTACATGTATTTTCTTCCAATATATTTTATTTCATTAAAAGAGGAAGAGTTTAAACTTTATAAACTCATGATTATGGAATATTCCAATTATAAATTTTACTATTTTATCGGATGGATGGAAAATTCATTAATCTAATAATTTACATACCTCCAATTTAACGAATTTTCACCCATCCGATAAATGTAAAACAATTTCAAAAAATATAAAATTTGGGCTCCAAGTAATTTTTAGTAACAAGAACATTTTCAACGATTCAGATCGGTCATTTGCACTTCTTATCTCGAGCTACGAGTCTAAAATACAAGCAATTTGATGTTTTATGAAGTATTAAGCACGACTCTATAATGTATGTATTATGTAATGATACAAGTATAATTTTAGAGAGAATGAAAAATCTGATCCACAAATATTTGCTAAAAGAACTACATAAATCGTTCAATTTTTTATTTGCACCAATTTGATTCCTAAACTTTAAAAAAAATATCAAATTAGTATGAATTCAGGACAACTTTTTTTTCTTCAAAAAGTTCAAGATTACATGGTTTTCTTTTATACAAGCAATGAACAAATTAGTGCAAATAAAGATGCACGAAAGCTCTCAAGTTTATATTGGATGAGTTTATAATGTATTAATTACTAGGAAGGTTCCGTTGGTAATTAGCTAAACAAAATTTGAAATATTAAATGCAAACAAAATCGCTATCTTCCGTCTCCTTCGATCTCGAATTTCCGTGTTGCTTTGAGTAAACAAATAAAGGGAGGTAGCGGTGAGACAAAAGGTTTTAACGGGGAGGTCCGGGGTTCAAGTTTCGTTAGAGGCTATTTTTATGGGAGGGATTTTTCAAGTTTATTTTCTGTTTTGTTTGTGGGTGTGTGTGTTGTAAGCTTACGGGCAATGAATCAAAAAATAAAAAATAAAGATTTGTGTAGACTTCTGCAATTCTCGTCTCTTATTTCGCGAGTTCGTATCTGCTGTTATTTAATTTTGGGATAACAAGATTTTGTTATTTTCTGATTCGACCGTCAGATTTCGATACAGATAAATGAACGATACAGATAGACTGCACGAAACTCGATGTATTATATGTTTTATTTGTTAGATTAAAAATAAACGGTCAGATCTAGCAGCATAAATGAAATGGTATTGTAAAAGTTCATGCACGCCAAATAATTTTTCAAAACTGCCTTTCATTTCAGCTGAGTGCACGTTTCTAAGAGAAGATATTCTAAGATTCAAATGTTGCATTGGAGCAAAAAATGAGACTCGACTTGTCATATCTCATATATACACTGTTCATTTTTCTTGTACTCAATGAAGGAAAATATATTTTTTTTCATCTGAAATTTTAGTGGTCTAGGGACATTGCTTTTCTATCAATTCATATAGCTAGCTGTCAAGTCTTACATACCACTAAAAAAATTAATATTAATTAAGCTAATAAAAAGTAACCAAAAGAGAGTAGTTGTGTCATCTGGCACAACAAGAGATTTTGAAAATGCATTAGAGATTCTAGACATTTAGTGCATGTTTTGTTGGAAAGTGCAATATTATAGTATTCTTTATCTTGACACCTTGTATATATTGTTATATTTATATAATATGTTCATGATAATGTTTTGGTGGATGCATGATTTGATGTATTGGAGACGGTTACATGCATTATTCTTTATCTCTCCATTTATTTATTTTATGCAAAGATCAATCTATTATATATATGTGGAGAAAGGAAAAAAAATATGCTAGAAATGGAATTTATATATGTGTGGAAATTCAGATTCCATATTAAGCAGGCAGGAGCTGAGAATAATATATGTATATACAAAGGACATCTTGTTGGTTGATACGGTGCATAAATCAACACAATTGATGTGAGAAGTAGAAACATGCTAATGATTTATTAGTTAATGCATGAATTAAATAAAGAGTGAGGCTATAGTGTTACACAAAACACAAAACACACTGTACTTCGTCTTCATATCTTCGATTTTAAAGTTCAGACGATCGATCCAAACTGTTGAATTTGATCTTCATATTAAAATTTTCTTCGAGACCAAATTTTACATTTTTTTAATTTCTTTACTAATTTTTTAGAGAAGTCAAAAACCATTCATATCGGGTGATCCAAAGATCGTTAGATTAACCAATTTTTCATCACTTTAAAAAAATTGTAAAAAAATTAAAAAAATATAAAATTTGATATCCAAGAAAAATTTAATATGAAAATCAAACTTAACGGCTTGAATCGATCTTTTGAATTTTGAAATCGCATATACGAATGAAAGTACAATGCCTTTAATACTTTTGCGGAAAACCAAAACCTCATTCATAAATAAAATATAAACTAGAACTTCACAATTGCTATTTGCTATAGCCTATAGATAAATATGGCTATGGTTATGACCCTAAATAATAAATTAAAGGATAATTATTCCTACTTTAATTTGGCAACAGAAACAGCCAACTCTTGGATTCACACACTATGCACTTTCGGCTAGTAAAGTGTACTTCCAAACCTATCTTTAGATTATCTTTTTGAAATATATATATATAGGACAGTAGGGAGCTAGCTAAATTGCTAATGCTATGAGGAATTTCACCATTTTGATTAAGAGAAACTATTCCCAAATTCATCTATTTTTGTTACTCAATGGTATAATAAGAGTATCATTTTTGAGGGGCTAGGCTTTTGCCACAACAAGTTTAGTTTGTGGTGGATGGATTCATTATTCATAATGAATTAATGATTAAAGTATGAAAATATTTGTAAAGTGTAAATTAAAGATTATAGTATTAGTTATAATACTGTAAAGTGAACCCTTCTAGATGTAACTGTGTCGTTATCAGTTCTATGAAATTACATTTTTATGTACTCCTTAATTTAAATTTTAAATGAATCCATATTTTATCATTTCTTCATATGAATACTTTTCTTTTTTGAGAAAAAGATGGGATCAAGCCACTCAAATTTTATATATAAGACGATCACATAAATGTGATCTTTTGAATTACAAGGAAAAAAATATGAGAAGAATACACGAAACAAAAAAAACACGAAAAAACACGAAACAAAAGACAAAGAAGAGCTACAAGCAACAACACAACATTAACCCTTGAGAATACGATGCTTCTCCATCTTCACCGGGCTTCCAAGACATATCCCACTTGTATCTTGGGTACACCTCATGATTCTTCGTACACCGAAGTTGGCTTTGTAGCACCATTCATCTTCAAAGATGAGGGTCAAGCCCTCAAATTTTACTATGGATCACAAAATCAACTACAAAATACCTGCATGTAGTATCCTCATGTGGGTGAATACCGGTACGCGTTGGGTTTGAGCTCTTGTCGCCGAAGCATCCATATGTTTGTGCTTGTAGAGACTCGCACCACCTGTGGCCCTGTTAAATCTTTGAGGATCGCTGATAAACCTCTGAAGGTCGTTGTCGAAGTTGCGGATCTCCCCGATTTGGGTTAGGGTTCCTATTCTCTCCTGACAATCGTCTCCACGACGGATCAGAGCTTGGTACCGCTACCGTTGCTCACCGATGGAGGGAACAACCACGGGGTGGAGCCGACATGAAGGGAGAATGGGAGAAAAAGAAGGGTGGAGGGAGAGGCCGAATCGGAAAAAAAATGCGGCTACTAGGAGAAACCTGCGGTGTGGTTTCCCTCCTCCTTTCCTTCGCGACAGAAAGCTTTGAGAGGAGGACGAGACCGAGTCGGAGTGAGAGGCGGCTACTAGGAGAATCACGCCGAGCGATTCCCTCCTCTCTCTCTTTCTCGATAACGATTCTTTCTCGACTTTGATGGTGACAAAAAAAAATGTGATGAGAAGGTGGAGGGAAGAGGGGGATAGAGGAGAGGATAGAGGAGGAGGCGGAGGGAGTTCGGCGTGTGGCCTCTCCCGCCTAGATTTTCTTCTTTTCTTTTCTCTTTCTCTTAGGGCCGACTGGGTGGGAAGAAGACGCCCTTCTTCATATGAATACTATCGGCTATTTGTTTTGTTATCATTATGTACATCATTTGTATTTTTAATTCATTGTAAAATATTTTAATAAAAAAAGTACTTTTACATATTTGGAAATCTTTTTATAAATTAATCTTTTCGACATTTTTTCTAAAACGAAGTTAAAAAAAGCAATGTAGTTCTTTGAAATTTGCCATGTGCCAAAAAAAAAGGAAAAAAAAACATGACAGCTTGATCAAATTAGTGATTCATAAATTTGAACATATTAAATAAAATTTCCATATTGAATAACTGTAATACCTAATAATGGGTTTAAATTACCCTTTGTAAACTAGTTAACTAATTAAGATTCTGTTTCTGTCGGGTATTTAAAAACATAGGGTCATAGGGATCGAGTATTTTGTTAACTAACAAAAACGCACAAATATTAGAATAATTTTAAAAAAAAATTGAAGTGCCAACATACCATGTGAATGTTTAGAGCACTTAGAATAAACATTTTTTTGTGTTTCCCATTTCAAGTACTTGTGATGTCTAATTGAGACACGTAGATAGGTTGTTAGGGAAGTTGCATGCATAGCATTTCATATTTTCACAAATTGATGCTTTTCAGGCGCCTCCTTGAATTTGGTAAACTATATTATAATACATACGAATCACAATTTGAGGTTCAATGGATGTTTTGAGCATTCCTTTTCAAAAATTGATTTCTCACTACAGGGATTCAGACAAACCACACCAAGACACCCACAAATATTTAGGTCTGTTGATAAATTAAAAAATAAACTTGAGTTATTGATATCATGTTATTATGAGTTATTATGTATATTATTTGAGTTACTATGCATGTTATTTTTTGTACTGAAATAGTTATGCATGCTATTTGAGTTATTATGCACATTATTTTGTTAACATGCATAATAATTTTTCTATACAAAAATAACATTAAATAACATGCATAATAACTCAAATAATGTGTATATTAACTCAACTAAATGTGCATAATAACATCAGTATCGATGGTCGGTACGAAAAAATAACATGATTTTAGAAGAGTGATTACAAAAATGATATTCTTGACTATTCGAAAAAACGAAAATATTATTTGACAACAAGTTCATAGGAATGCCGAAATGCCCTAATATTTGTGTTGTTTAAATTATTATTATTCATTCTTTTGTTGACATTTCAGTGACATATTGTTGTTATTTTTTTTAATAGCCAAACGAAATCGGAAATCATCTATTTAACCGTTTCGTTAACAGTCAAGGAAACAGAATAACGGATAATGAATTTGCATTGACATCTCTATTCGTAAGGCCTCTTTAGGCCCGTAATAACATATTGGGCTTTTGAACTAAAAATTATTATAGTTTGATTGAATATATAAATTTCAGCATATACTATAAGAAATTGGGCTTTTTGCCCATATAGAAAAAGTCCTTAACCCAAAATTTCAAGCACCCATTTAAAACAATCTTTAAAATGCTACCAGCAGTTCAGCACCGTGCACCTAGCGCTGTCAACAATTGTATCGTGATTCGTGTTTTCGTTTCGTTTCGTTAAAACGGAACGGAAGCCAAAATTTTTATCGTTTGCGAAACGAAATCGTAAACGAAACGCTATTTCTTCTTCCGTTTCAACATTTTTAATGTAAAATCATAGAAATAATCGTTCCGTTTCGTTTCGTTACGAAACGAAACGGTTAACGAAATAGAATTTTTGTTTTTTTTGCGAAACGGAATGAAAATTGAAACAGGCGATTTCTGTTCCGTTTGCAACATTTGACAGCCGTGCGTGCACTGATACTTCAATTGGGTTTCCGTTTCTCAGACACCGAAATCGGCTCATGAGCCTTGATACACCTGTAAAACTAGTGCTTCACTGAATAAAGAAAAGGTTCACAAACTCCGGGTCTAACTATGACATTTCTTCCGAAATCTTAATCTTCCTCATTGTTCCGGATTCTCTGTACAGTACCTCTACACCCTTTTCTATTACAAATCACCTAAGGCGGACCCCACTAGCATTCTTCTTCCTAGGCAGAGCTTCTAAGTGTTTCCGACCACACCCGTCGGAAATCGAGATCTCCAAGCGTGCAGTATAGGTAGTGTTTTAATAACGGGGCAGGTCGGGTATCCGTGGATTCGATCCATCCGGATCCACGGATCCACGGGTATGACGGGTCCACGAGTACGGCGTGGCGGGTATGCACGAGTCCAAACCCAAAACCTCCAATCCGACCCATGATAAACCCGAGCGGGTAGGGTCCGGACGGGTCGGATCCGTCAAACTTTTCGAATTTTTTTGAATTTAAAACTGCACAATATTTTTATATATATATATTCGAATTTTTCTGATTTTTTTTGAATTTTTTTATTTTTTTTGAATTTTTTTGAATTTTTTTGAATTTTGCACCGATCCACGGGTCGGGCACGGGTCTAGACGGGCACGGGTTTAGACGAGTTTGGGGGATTTGGGGTCAACCCGACCCGTGCTAGATTCGTGGATCCGAGATCCACGGGTCAGGTCGGATCCGGGCACGGGTACGGGTCGGGCACGGGCGGGTAGATCCGCCCGGATTTTTTTTAATCTCTAAGTATAGGTAGGAATGTAAACGGATTCGATAATATCCGATTTTATTCGGATTTGTATCTGAAAAATAACAAAAATTATTTGATTTGTATCTGAAGATATACGTAATTGTTTTCATATTCGAAAATATATAACAGATAAGAATAAGATTTGATTATCATCGATCTGTATCCGATCGTGTAGCTATTATCTAAAAGTATTCGAAATTATACAAGATATTCGTATTTGATAAATATATTATCTGATTGTATTCGTATAAATAACAATAAAAATTCTGTTATATATATATATAATTTATTGAATTTATGTAGATTACTAATCTAATTAATTTTATCTAATTTGAGTTTATGCATCATATCTTTTTTATATTTCATTAATGTATTTGAATAAACATATAGCAAATCAAATTTTTTTAATTATCTGAATTATATTACTTTTATATTCGTATCCGCCCGATATTCAATCCATATCAGGAATTCGATTAATATTCGATTCGTATTCGTATTTGAGACTATTCGAATTCGTATTGGTATCCGAGAACTTTTAACATATAAGGATACAGTAAGACAATTATACGTTCATATCCGATCCATTTAAATCCCTAGGTACAGACAACGGATGAATTGTGAACCGTCTGATCTGCTTTGAGTTTTGTTCATATCAAATTTATAAAATCCAACCCCTGAATCAAATTTGAGCAGGTTGTACCGTGCAACACAAAATTTAGACCGTCCACTTCGTGTTGCGCACGGTAGACAATCTGAACCCACTTGTCGGTGACTTGAAACTAAGAACGCGTTGCAAAGGATTTTATAATCCTCTCTTCCCTCCACAAGCTCAAACATGAAACCGAATAAGTTGTTGCGCCAAAATACGTGTGGCAAAATAGTTGTAGGCAGTCGAATTTTCTTTAGCTGCATGAAAATTCGTGCATATATTTAAAACTCCCTCTAATTCTCATCGTTGAAGGTCCTCTGAACTTAATGGTCAATCCGAATCGTTCTTTACGTGTCGGATGGTACTGAGTTACAACAAATCGAGACCCCTCGAACAGATTCCAACCCAATCACTACTAAACCTCTCTCTCCCTCCCAAAGTGAAACCCTAATTTTTCATCTTGATTTCCCAAAACTTAATGCAAGAAATGGACAAGAACATTTGTTTCCTTCTCCTTGTCGTGATTCTGGGCTCGTTCTTTCACCACACCGCCATTCTCCTAGAGGCACTTATGCTCTTCATTTGTTTTCTGTTTTTTTAAAAGAATTTTGCAAAAGAAAGCAGTAAAAGAGTATTTCTACTTTCCAATCGTGAGAATTCACTTGTAATTCTTCCACAATGCTTTGAAAGTTAGTTAAATTTTTATTAGATTGGGTCAATTTTACTAGCTGATGTAGCTATCAAAGTAAAAAAGCTTGCATCTTTTCCTCGTTGTTTGCTTGTATGCTTGATTGTTCACAAAGTTAGTTAATTGATTTGGAGCTATTTTTTAAAAATTGTGCAATGTGTGCTTTTTTCATAATTTCCCTCATACTCATCAACCTGATTATGTTCCACTCAGTAGCTTACATGCGATTCACACAAGATGCAACTCAATTGCAGCTGAATCAGAATACGACTACATAATAGGAGGTGGGGCTGTTGGATGTCCTCTCGCTGCCACCTTGTCAGGCGGCGGCCGTCGTGTCTTGATCCTCAAAGAGGTGGAGCCCCTGATGAATTTCCATCCATTGCCACATCATCCGGCTTTCTGACAACCCTTGCCACAACCAATCTAGACTCACCAACTCAGCAATTCGCCTCAGAAGAAGGGGTGCCAAACACACGTGCACGAGTACTTGGTGGGGGGTCTGCTATAAGTGCTGGATTCTACAGCCAGGCCCACATGGAGTTCTACACCGATGTACCATTAAATTGGGATCTACATGAGGTAAATAAATCATGCGAGTGGATTAAGCGGGCTTTGGTGCATCGACCAGACATAAGAGATTTTGCAAGCAGCACTACGGATGGACTGATCGAAGCAGGTGTGGGCCCCTATAACGGTTCACAGCGAACCACTTACCGGGCACAAAGGTCGGTGGCTCAATTTTTTATGCAGCCGGAGGGAGACATAGTGCTGGTGATTTGTTGAACTACGTACGCAAGAGTCGACGAGACCGGATCGGGGTTGACTGGATATTTCTGAACCAAGTGCCCCCAGGTAAACCTTGTTTGAGTGTTCTTAGGCTGTGTTGTCTTCGGATTTTTTTTCTGTGATTGCTTTTCCTAAACTTCTTTAGCTAGCCAGCAGCAGTTCTTGATACTTATACAGTTCTCATGTTTTTCTTTTCTGTTATCATTATCATTGACATTAATTCATTATGTTTGCTTTGTATCATCATTTTCTATTTTATTTTATTTTAGTGTTTCCACCGGTAGTATTTTTTTTTCTGGTATGCCAAATATATTGGGCGTGAAAGTGAAACTAATATGTTGATGTATTTGTAAAGTATGGTTGCAGTTGCACCAATTTGATAATGTTCTTAAATGGATATAACCTATTGGTAGAGGTGACAGAATCCGACCCGACAAACCTGTCCGACCTGGTTCGATCTGAACTCGACTCGATTCGATATTTTGATAAAGTCAAACTATCCGAACCCGACGCGATCCGGGATGATCCGTAACCCGAGACGAAACAACACATGAGCAACCTGAGCCCGACCCTACCCAAGACGACCCGTAACCCGAGATGTAGCGACACATGATGACCCGAACCCGATCCGACCCGACTTGACCTGATACAACTTGTAAATTGATCTTATCCTATCTTGCCAACATCATAATCTAATTTTACTAACAAATTAACATTAGAGAAAGTCAAAATTTACTTGAGAAATTCAATAACGCGATCCGATCTTGTCCGATTGAACTTAAAACTCAAAATAATACTTGAAAGTTGTCGGTGCAACCCGACCCGGTCTCGCCCGACCCGGTCTCGCCCGACCCGACGCAAGACCCAAAAGTTATCGATGCAGCCCGACCTGGAACTCGACCCGACCTGTCACCCGAAAAAGATCGACGCAACCCGACCTGACCTCGCCCGATTCGACCCATGACCCGAAAGTTGTCGACGTAATCCGACCCGATCCCAATCCGACTATTATAAACGGTCAAACTAACTCGACCCGAACCCGCCCGACCGACCCGACTTGCCACCTTTACCTATTGGTATAATGTAGCTTGATCAATAAAAATAATTCATGTCCAGAATCATTTAACTATATAGATTAACAAACATTTGGTTGGTGAGTTTGTGTAACAAAGTTTGTTGGTTATCGTTATCAAAAGAGCTTTTATATTGAGAATTGAATACATTAAGGGCGTGTTTGGATCACTAAAAATAGCACTAATCATGGGTAAGGGTTGCTATCCATACAAAAATGTGATCCAAACATGATTTAGTAAGTTGTGAGTAGTATTGGTTAGTGCTATTTTGCTAATCCAACAAAATGGTAGGATTAGCAATTAGCACATGTCATGGTTAGCAAAATTATTATTTTATTACATTATAATCATCATCTTGATATTATTATTATTTAATATTATTATTATTATTTTAATTATCATTATTTTATTATTATTATTATTGTCATTATTATTTTATTAGTATTATTATAATTGTCATTATTATTATTTCTTTTAATATTATTGTAATTATCATTATTTTATTATTATTATAATTGTCATTATTATTTTTTATTATTATTATTATTTTAATAGTCATTATTTTATTATTATTGTCATTATTATTTTATTAGTATTATTATAATTGTCATTATTATTATTTTTATTATAATTATAGTAATTATCATTACTATAATTGTCATTAATATTATTTTATTATTATAATTATTATTATTTTAATTCATTATTTTATTAGTATTATTATAATTGTCATTATTATTATTTTTATTATTATTATTGTAATTATCATTATTTTATTATTATTATAATTGTCATTAATATTATTTTATTATTATTATTATTATTATTTAATTATTATTATTATTATTGTCATTATTATTTTATTAGTATTATTATAATTATCATTATTATTATTTTTATTTGATTATTGTAATTATCATTATTATTTTATTATTATAATTACTATTATTTTAATTGTCATTATTATTTTATTAGTATTATTATAATTGTCATTATTATTATTTTTATTATTATTATTGTAATTATCATTATTTTATTATTACTATAATTATTATTATTTTAATTGTCATTATTATTTTATTAGTATTATTATAATTGTCATTATTATTATTTTTATTATGATTATTTTATTATGATTATTTTATTATTATTATTATTGTCATTATTATTTTATTAGTATTATTATAATTGTCATTATTATTTTTTTATTGTTATTATTATTATTGTAATTATCATTATTTTATTATTATTATTTTATTATTATTGTTGTAATTATCATTATTTTATTATTTTATTATTATTGTAATTATTATTATTTTATTATTATTATCATTTATTATTATTGTATTATTATATATTATAAATTGATATCAATATTTTATTATTTTATTATTATTATTATCGTTAAAAAACTAAAATAATTTATTATTTATTAACTCACTATCACTACTCCAAATGTGCAATCCAAACAACATTTTCACTAACATAGATAGCACAAAATTAGCACTATTTTTGCACTAACCTAGATAGCAAAAAGTAACCACTATTTCAACCACTAATCTAGATAGTACTATTTTTACACTAACCATGACATGATCCAAACGCACCCTAGAAGAAAAAAGGGATTTAGCAAAAGAAACACTGCAAAAGATTTTGATTGATGTTGCTATTTCCCTATATTTGCAACATCATTGTGCAAGACCATCACTCATGTAGCATGAATCATGTATCTTTTTTATTTTTTATTTTTATAATTGCTAAAACACGAATTGCAACACTACATTGCAAGACCAAATTTAACTAAACAAAGAAACTCTTCAGCTGAAAAATTTGCCGTACATTTTTTCTGTTTTTGGCGCAAAATTAGAAGACCAATGTTTTTGGCGCAAAAACTTCCCTCCATTGTATTTCATCATTTTTTTTCCGACCTTTACTTTTCTTTATAATTTACAGCAATTATTAAGTTACTATATGACCACCAATCTGGAGTAATATACATTAGTTTAAAGGGGTTAATTGTAAATGCTAATTTTCCTGTATAAACGATTAGATCCAGAGGCCAATTATCAATATATCTCTTCACTTCCCACCGCCATTTCAACGAAATACACGACATCCATTTTTCGATTCCATCGATCGCCATCTCCGACCGCTTTCTCAACTCTCAGCTCTCACGAAGTACGCGATCGTTCTACTACAACTACCTGCTGGTTAGTTTCTATCTCTTCGCCTTCTCTCCCTCTGCCCCTTTCTCCTCTCTAGCTCTCACACAACATGGTCGTGACCCGTGAAGCAGATGACCCCAACATTAATTAATAACAATTAGGAAAATCAAGGGGTTTGAGCTCGAGTAACTGGTAGAAGGATTTGGTCCAATTTCATCAAAAAAAATTTATCTTTTAGTTTCGAAGAAAATAAAGAATGAGCACTGGCTAGTTCGTGTGCAATAGGTCCTATATCTTTTAGTTGAAAAGATCTTATGTATGTTTTTTTGTTGAGAAAACTTCTCCCTTTTGTTAATCCTTAATGTTTACTTTCATAAGAATTTTGAATTCTATCTTTTGAATTTTTTATACAATTTTTAGTATCAATGGCAAGGAAGAAGAGATTGAGGACTGTGAACAGCAATGAGGAGTACTTACCTCAACAAAGCACACATAATGTACAAGCTGAACTCACCATGGAATCTGAACTGCCATCTGGTGGCGTTGAAGTTGTTATTGAAGGTATTTATTTTTCATAATAATTGGTTGTTCTACTTAAGAAATTGCACAATATCTTAATGATTTCAATGTCTTCAAATAAGATAACGAGGGAAGAAGACGCACCAGGGGCAAAACCCTCCTTTCTCATCTTTGGCAGTTAGAGCCTGGACATAGGCTAGTTGTAAAAGAAAACACGAGGTTCCAGCCTATCGGCTCAGAAGCGGGAGTCTTGGGTCAATATTTGGGAACGCTAGCAAGAAGTGGCACAATATGCAGTCTGAGTTATAGCAACTGGAAACTTCTCAAAAAGGTTGCTCTGCCAAATATTCTTCGTTTAATAAAGGTATATATATACAAATTAATTTAGTTAATAATCAGTTATAAAGACCTCATGGTGAGCTTTTCAGATTTTTTTTGACATGAATTATATGTTTCTTAACTTATTTTTCGCATTGTAGTCGAAGTTCATTTACAAGTCTGAGTGTGAGAAGTTGATTCTTACTTCACTCAATCATAAATGGACTCAATACAAGTCTACTCTGAAGGGTATGTATTTTGATGAGAATGCTCGTATAGAGGAGGTGTTTAAAAAGGTACTTGAAGGTGTGATTGCAGATCAATGGATCAATCTTGTCTCATATTGGTCATCTCCCGAGGGAAAGGTACAATGCAATATACCATTGGTCATGTAGATTGTCCTTGTTTATATGTGAATTAATTACAAATGTGAAATGTAGGCAGTGAGTGAACGAAATAAAAGAGCTCGAGCAATGCAAAGAACCACTCATACTGCTGGGACAAAGAGCTTTGCACGTCATGCTCATG
>CAXKVX010005175.1:0-2500 GCA_964058865.1 Eleocharis quinqueflora
GAATACAATATAGAAGTATCATTTTATAATCCAAAGCCAATCACAACTCTCAATTGTTGCAAATGCATGCAGCGGTGTTGGCATGCCTCAAATGATGTAAAGCATTGTTGGATGGCTGCTTTACAAGGATGAATGAGTGAAAAACATGGATGAATGGATGAAAAACATGGATGTATGGCAGCGGTGTTGGGGCATGCATGCAGCGGTGTTGGCATGCCTCAAATGATGTAAAGCATGGTTGGATGGCTGCTTTACATGGATGAATGGGTGAAAAACATGGATGAATGGATGAAAAACATGGATGTATGGCAGCGGTGTTGGGGCATGCATGCAGCGGTGTTGGCATGCCTCAAATGATGTAAAGCATTGTTGGATGGCTGCTTTACATGGATGAATGGGTGAAAAACATGGATGAATGGATGAAAAACATGGATGTATGGCAGCGGTGTTGGGGCATGCATGCAGCGGTGTTGGCATGCCTCAAATGATGTAAAGCATGGTTGGATGGCTGCTTTACATGGATGAATGGGTGAAAAACATGGATGAATGGATGAAAAACATGGATGTATGGCAGCGGTGTTGGGGCATGCATGCAGCGGTGTTGGCATGCCTCAAATGATGTAAAGCATTGTTGGATGGCTGCTTTACATGGATGAATGGGTGAAAAACATGGATGAATGGATGAAAAACATGGATGTATGGCAGCGGTGTTGGGGCATGCATGCAGCGGTGTTGGCATGCCTCAAATGATGTAAAGCATGGTTGGATGGCTGCTTTACATGGATGAATGGGTGAAAAACATCGCTGCATGGATGAAAAACATCGGTGAATGGATGAAAACATCGCTGCATGGATGAAAAACATCGCTGCATGGATGAAAAACATCGGTGAATGGATGAAAACATCGCTGCATGGATGAAAAACATCGCTGCATGGATGAAAATCATGTTTACATGGATGAACGGATGAAAATCATGGATGAGTGGATGTAAATCATTGATGAGTGGCCGAAAATCATCCATGAAACGATGAAAAACGTGTTTTCATGGATGTTTTGGAGCTTGGGGATTTCATGGGGGTGGTAACCCTGCAGGTGGCTAAAGGGTAAAAATTTATATTTCCTATTGGGGGGGGCTAAATTTCGGAGGGGGGCGGGTGTTGGGGCACGCATGCAGGGGTGTTGGGGCACGCATGCAGGGGTGTTGGGGCACGCATGCAGGGGTGTTGGGGCACGCATGCAGCGGTGTTGGGGCACGCATGCAGCGGTGTTGGGGCACGCATGCAGCGTTGTTGGCGCACGCATGCAGCGGTGTTGGGGCACGCATGCAGCGGTGGGGGCATGCATGCAACGGTGTTGGGGCACGCATGCAGCGGTGTTGGCATGCCGCAAACGATGTAAAGCATGGTTGGATGGCTGCTTTACATGGAGGAATGGGTGCAAAACATGGATGAATGGGTGAAAAACATGGTTGCCTGGCTGAATGGCTGCCTTACATGGGTGCATGGATGAAAAACATGGCTGCATGGATGAAAAACATGGTTTCATGGCCGAATGCATGAAAATCATGGATGGCTGCCTGCCTTACATGGGTGAATGGATGAAAAACATTGATGCATGGATGCTTTACATCGGTGAATGGATGAAAAACATTGCTGCATGGATGAAAACATCGCTGCATGGATGAAAATCATGTTTACATGGATGAACGGATGAAAATCATGGATGAGTGGATGTAAATCATTGATGAGTGGCCGAAAATCATCCATGAAACGATGAAAAACGTGTTTTCATGGATGTTTTGGAGCTTGGGGATTTCATGGGGGTGGTAACCCTGCAGGTGGCTATAGGGTAAAAATTTATATTTCCTATTGGGGGGGGCTAAATTTCGGAGGGGGGCGGGTGTTGGGGCACGCATGCAGCGGTGTTGGGGCACGCATGCAGCGGTGTTGGGGCACGCATGCAGCGTTGTTGGCGCACGCATGCAGCGGTGTTGGGGCACGCATGCAGCGGTGTTGGGGCACGCATGCAGCGGTGGGGGCATGCATGCAGCGGTGTGGGGGCACGCATGCAGCGGTGTTGGCATGCCGCAAACGATGTAAAGCATGGTTGGATGGCTGCTTTACATGGAGGAATGGGTGCAAAACATGGATGAATGGGTGAAAAACATGGTTGCCTGGCTGAATGGCTGCCTTACATGGGTGCATGGATGAAAAACATGGCTGCATGGATGAAAAACATGGTTTCATGGCCGAATGCATGAAAATCATGGATGGCTGCCTGCCTTACATGGGTGAATGGATGAAAAACATTGATGCATGGATGCTTTACATCGGTGAATGGATGAAAAACATTGCTGCATGGATGAAAACATCGCTGCATGGATGAAAATCATGTTTACATGGATGAACGGATGAAAATCATGGATGAGTGGATGTAAATCATTGATGAGTGGCCGAAAATCATCCATGAAACGATGAAAAACGTGTTTTCATGGATGTT
>CAXKVX010005175.1:12500-15000 GCA_964058865.1 Eleocharis quinqueflora
GGCACGCATGCAGCGGTGGGGGCATGCATGCAACGGTGTTGGGGCACGCATGCAGCGGTGTTGGCATGCCGCAAACGATGTAAAGCATGGTTGGATGGCTGCTTTACATGGAGGAATGGGTGCAAAACATGGATGAATGGGTGAAAAACATGGTTGCCTGGCTGAATGGCTGCCTTACATGGGTGCATGGATGAAAAACATGGCTGCATGGATGAAAAACATGGTTTCATGGCCGAATGCATGAAAATCATGGATGGCTGCCTGCCTTACATGGGTGAATGGATGAAAAACATTGATGCATGGATGCTTTACATCGGTGAATGGATGAAAAACATTGCTGCATGGATGAAAACATCGCTGCATGGATGAAAATCATGTTTACATGGATGAACGGATGAAAATCATGGATGAGTGGATGTAAATCATAGATGAGTGGCCGAAAATCATCCATGAAACGATGAAAAACGTGTTTTCATGGATGTTTTGGAGCTTGGGGATTTCATGGGGGTGGTAACCCTGCAGGTGGCTATAGGGTAAAAATTTATATTTCCTATTGGGGGGGGCTAAATTTCGGAGGGGGGCGGGTGTTGGGGCACGCATGCAGGGGTGTTGGGGCACGCATGCAGCGGTGTTGGGGCACGCATGCAGCGGTGTTGGGGCACGCATGCAGCGTTGTTGGCGCACGCATGCAGCGGTGTTGGGGCACGCATGCAGCGGTGTTGGGGCACGCATGCAGCGGTGGGGGCATGCATGCAGCGGTGTTGGGGCACGCATGCAGCGGTGTTGGCATGCCGCAAACGATGTAAAGCATGGTTGGATGGCTGCTTTACATGGAGGAATGGGTGCAAAACATGGATGAATGGGTGAAAAACATGGTTGCCTGGCTGAATGGCTGCCTTACATGGGTGCATGGATGAAAAACATGGCTGCATGGATGAAAAACATGGTTTCATGGCCGAATGCATGAAAATCATGGATGGCTGCCTGCCTTACATGGGTGAATGGATGAAAAACATTGATGCATGGATGCTTTACATCGGTGAATGGATGAAAAACATTGCTGCATGGATGAAAACATCGCTGCATGGATGAAAATCATGTTTACATGGATGAACGGATGAAAATCATGGATGAGTGGATGTAAATCATTGATGAGTGGCCGAAAATCATCCATGAAACGATGAAAAACGTGTTTTCATGGATGTTTTGGAGCTTGGGGATTTCATGGGGGTGGTAACCCTGCAGGTGGCTATAGGGTAAAAATTTATATTTCCTATTGGGGGGGGCTAAATTTCGGAGGGGGGCGGGTGTTGGGGCACGCATGCAGGGGTGTTGGGGCACGCATGCAGCGGTGTTGGGGCACGCATGCAGCGGTGTTGGGGCACGCATGCAGCGTTGTTGGCGCACGCATGCAGCGGTGTTGGGGCACGCATGCAGCGGTGTTGGGGCACGCATGCAGCGGTGGGGGCATGCATGCAGCGGTGTTGGGGCACGCATGCAGCGGTGTTGGCATGCCGCAAACGATGTAAAGCATGGTTGGATGGCTGCTTTACATGGAGGAATGGGTGCAAAACATGGATGAATGGGTGAAAAACATGGTTGCCTGGCTGAATGGCTGCCTTACATGGGTGCATGGATGAAAAACATGGCTGCATGGATGAAAAACATGGTTTCATGGCCGAATGCATGAAAATCATGGATGGCTGCCTGCCTTATATGGGTGAATGGATGAAAAACATTGATGCATGGATGCATGGATGCTTTACATCGGTGAATGGATGAAAAACATTGCTGCATGGATGAAAACATTGCTGCATGGATGAAAATCATGTTTACATGGATGAACGGATGAAAATCATGGATGAGTGGATGTAAATCATTGATGAGTGGCCGAAAATCATCCATGAAACGATGAAAAACGTGTTTTCATGGATGTTTTGGAGCTTGGGGATTTCATGGGGGTGGTAACCCTGCAGGTGGCTATAGGGTAAAAATTTATATTTCCTATTGGGGGGGGCTAAATTTCGGAGGGGGGCGGGTGTTGGGGCACGCATGCAGCGGTGTTGCAGCGGTGTTGGGGCATGCATGCAGTGGTGTTGGCATGCCGCAAACGATGTAAAGCATGGTTGGATGGCTGCTTTACATGGATGAATGGGTGAAAAACATCGATGAATGGATGAAAAACATGGCTGCATGGATGAAAAACATGGCTGCATGGATGAAAAACATGGTTTCCTGGCCGAATGCATGGAAATCATGGATGGATGGCTGCCTTACATGGGTGAATGGATGAAAAACATTGATGCATGGATGCTTTACATCGGTGAATGGATGAAAAACATTGCTGCATGGATGAAAAACATCGGTGAATGGATGAAAACATCGCTGCGTGGATGAAATCATGTTTACATGGATGAATGGATGAAAATCATGGATGAGTGGATGTAAATCATTGATTTGTGGCCGACAATCATCCATGAAACGGTGAAAAACGTGTTTT
>CAXKVX010005175.1:75000-77500 GCA_964058865.1 Eleocharis quinqueflora
TGTTGGCATGCCTCAAATGATGTAAAGCATGGTTGGATGGCTGCTTTACATGGATGAATGGGTGAAAAACATGGATGAATGGATGAAAAACATGGATGTATGGCAGCGGTGTTGGGGCATGCATGCAGCGGTGTTGGCATGCCTCAAATGATGTAAAGCATTGTTGGATGGCAGCGGTGTTGGGGCATGCATGCAGCGGTGTTGGCATGCCTCAAATGATGTAAAGCATGGTTGGATGGCTGCTTTACATGGATGAATGGGTGAAAAACATGGCTGAATGGATGAAAAACATGGTTGCCTGGCTGAATGGATGAAAAACATGGTTTCCTGGCGGAATGCATGAAAGTCATGGATGGATGGCTGCCTTACATGGGTGAATGGATGAAAAACATCGCTGCATGGATGAAAAACATCGGTGAATGGATGAAAACATCGCTGCATGGATGAAAAACATCGCTGCATGGATGAAAAACATCGGTGAATGGATGAAAACATCGCTGCATGGATGAAAAACATCGCTGCATGGATGAAAATCATGTTTACATGGATGAACGGATGAAAATCATGGATGAGTGGATGTAAATCATTGATGAGTGGCCGAAAATCATCCATGAAACGATGAAAAACGTGTTTTCATGGATGTTTTGGAGCTTGGGGATTTCATGGGGGTGGTAACCCTGCAGGTGGCTATAGGGTAAAAATTTATATTTCCTATTGGGGGGGGCTAAATTTCGGAGGGGGGCGGGTGTTGGGGCACGCATGCAGGGGTGTTGGGGCACGCATGCAGCGGTGTTGGGGCACGCATGCAGCGGTGTTGGGGCACGCATGCAGCGGTGTTGGCGCACGCATGCAGCGGTGTTGGCGCACGCATGCAGCGGTGTTGGCGCACGCATGCAGCGGTGGGGGCACGCATGCAGCGGTGTTGGGGCACGCATGCAGCGGTGTTGGCATGCCGCAAACGATGTAAAGCATGGTTGGATGGCTGCTTTACATGGAGGAATGGGTGCAAAACATGGATGAATGGGTGAAAAACATGGTTGCCTGGCTGAATGGCTGCCTTACATGGGTGCATGGATGAAAAACATGGCTGCATGGATGAAAAACATGGTTTCATGGCCGAATGCATGAAAATCATGGATGGCTGCCTGCCTTACATGGGTGAATGGATGAAAAACATTGATGCATGGATGCTTTACATCGGTGAATGGATGAAAAACATTGCTGCATGGATGAAAACATCGTTGCATGGATGAAAATCATGTTTACATGGATGAACGGATGAAAATCATGGATGAGTGGATGTAAATCATTGATGAGTGGCCGAAAATCATCCATGAAACGATGAAAAACGTGTTTTCATGGATGTTTTGGAGCTTGGGGATTTCATGGGGGTGGTAACCCTGCAGGTGGCTATAGGGTAAAAATTTATATTTCCTATTGGGGGGGGCTAAATTTCGGAGGGGGGCGGGTGTTGGGGCACGCATGCAGGGGTGTTGGGGCACGCATGCAGCGGTGTTGGGGCACGCATGCAGCGGTGTTGGGGCACGCATGCAGCGGTGTTGGCGCACGCATGCAGCGGTGTTGGCGCACGCATGCAGCGGTGGGGGCACGGCATGCAGCGGTGGGGGCATGCATGCAGCGGTGTTGGGGCACGCATGCAGCGGTGTTGGCATGCCGCAAACGATGTAAAGCATGGTTGGATGGCTGCTTTACATGGAGGAATGGGTGCAAAACATGGATGAATGGGTGAAAAACATGGTTGCCTGGCTGAATGGCTGCCTTACATGGGTGCATGGATGAAAAACATGGCTGCATGGATGAAAAACATGGTTTCATGGCCGAATGCATGAAAATCATGGATGGCTGCCTGCCTTACATGGGTGAATGGATGAAAAACATTGATGCATGGATGCTTTACATCGGTGAATGGATGAAAAACATTGCTGCATGGATGAAAACATCGCTGCATGGATGAAAATCATGTTTACATGGATGAACGGATGAAAATCATGGATGAGTGGATGTAAATCATTGATGAGTGGCCGAAAATCATCCATGAAACGATGAAAAACGTGTTTTCATGGATGTTTTGGAGCTTGGGGATTTCATGGGGGTGGTAACCCTGCAGGTGGCTATAGGGTAAAAATTTATATTTCCTATTGGGGGGGGCTAAATTTCGGAGGGGGGTGGGTGTTGGGGCACGCATGCAGCGGTGTTGCAGCGGTGTTGGGGCATGCATGCAGTGGTGTTGGCATGCCGCAAACGATGTAAAGCATGGTTGGATGGCTGCTTTACATGGATGAATGGGTGAAAAACATCGATGAATGGATGAAAAACATGGCTGCATGGATGAAAAACATGGCTGCATGGATGAAAAACATGGTTTCCTGGCCGAATGCATGGAAATCATGGATGGATGGCTGCCTTACATGGGTGAATGGATGAAAAACATTGATGCATGGATGCTTTACATCGGTGAATGGATGAAAAACATTGCTGC
>CAXKVX010005175.1:110000-112500 GCA_964058865.1 Eleocharis quinqueflora
CATGGCCGAATGCATGAAAATCATGGATGGCTGCCTGCCTTACATGGGTGAATGGATGAAAAACATTGATGCATGGATGCTTTACATCGGTGAATGGATGAAAAACATTGCTGCATGGATGAAAACATCGCTGCATGGATGAAAATCATGTTTACATGGCTGCACGGATGAAAATCATGGATGAGTGGATGTAAATCATTGATGAGTGGCCGAAAATCATCCATGAAACGATGAAAAACGTGTTTTCATGGATGTTTTGGAGCTTGGGGATTTCATGGGGGTGGTAACCCTGCAGGTGGCTATAGGGTAAAAATTTATATTTCCTATTGGGGGGGGCTAAATTTCGGAGGGGGGCGGGTGTTGGGGCACGCATGCAGGGGTGTTGGGGCACGCATGCAGGGGTGTTGGGGCACGCATGCAGGGGTGTTGGGGCACGCATGCAGGGGTGTTTGGTCACGCATGCAGCGGTGTTGGGGCACGCATGCAGCGGTGTTGGCGCACGCATGCAGCGGTGTTGGGGCACGCATGCAGCGGTGTTGGGGCACGCATGCAGCGGTGGGGGCATGCATGCAGCGGTGTTGGGGCACGCATGCAGCGGTGTTGGCATGCCGCAAACGATGTAAAGCATGGTTGGATGGCTGCTTTACATGGAGGAATGGGTGCAAAACATGGATGAATGGGTGAAAAACATGGTTGCCTGGCTGAATGGCTGCCTTACATGGGTGCATGGATGAAAAACATGGCTGCATGGATGAAAAACATGGTTTCATGGCCGAATGCATGAAAATCATGGATGGCTGCCTGCCTTACATGGGTGAATGGATGAAAAACATTGATGCATGGATGCTTTACATCGGTGAATGGATGAAAAACATTGCTGCATGGATGAAAACATCGCTGCATGGATGAAAATCATGTTTACATGGCTGCACGGATGAAAATCATGGATGAGTGGATGTAAATCATTGATGAGTGGCCGAAAATCATCCATGAAACGATGAAAAACGTGTTTT
This sequence comes from Eleocharis quinqueflora, assembly GCA_964058865.1. Classification (NCBI taxonomy): domain Eukaryota; kingdom Viridiplantae; phylum Streptophyta; class Magnoliopsida; order Poales; family Cyperaceae; genus Eleocharis; species Eleocharis quinqueflora. Next base: position 111,014 of record CAXKVX010005175.1, read on the forward strand.
CATGGATGTTTTGGAGCTTGGGGATTTCATGGGGGTGGTAACCCTGCAGGTGGCTATAGGGTAAAAATTTATATTTCCTATTGGGGGGGGCTAAATTTCGGAGGGGGGCGGGTGTTGGGGCACGCATGCAGGGGTGTTGGGGCACGCATGCAGGGGTGTTGGGGCACGCATGCAGGGGTGTTTGGTCACGCATGCAGCGGTGTTGGGGCACGCATGCAGCGGTGTTGGCGCACGCATGCAGCGGTGTTGGGGCACGCATGCAGCGGTGTTGGGGCACGCATGCAGCGGTGGGGGCAAGCATGCAGCGGTGTTGGGGCACGCATGCAGCGGTGTTGGCATGCCGCAAACGATGTAAAGCATGGTTGGATGGCTGCTTTACATGGAGGAATGGGTGCAAAACATGGATGAATGGGTGAAAAACATGGTTGCCTGGCTGAATGGCTGCCTTACATGGGTGCATGGATGAAAAACATGGCTGCATGGATGAAAAACATGGTTTCATGGCCGAATGCATGAAAATCATGGATGGCTGCCTGCCTTACATGGGTGAATGGATGAAAAACATTGATGCATGGATGCTTTACATCGGTGAATGGATGAAAAACATTGCTGCATGGATGAAAACATCGCTGCATGGATGAAAATCATGTTTACATGGATGAACGGATGAAAATCATGGATGAGTGGATGTAAATCATTGATGAGTGGCCGAAAATCATCCATGAAACGATGAAAAACGTGTTTTCATGGATGTTTTGGAGCTTGGGGATTTCATGGGGGTGGTAACCCTGCAGGTGGCTATAGGGTAAAAATTTATATTTCCTATTGGGGGGGGCTAAATTTCGGAGGGGGGCGGGTGTTGGGGCACGCATGCAGGGGTGTTGGGGCACGCATGCAGGGGTGTTGGGGCACGCATGCAGCGGTGTTGGGGCACGCATGCAGCGGTGTTGGCGCACGCATGCAGCGGTGTTGGGGCACGCATGCAGCGGTGTTGGGGCACGCATGCAGCGGTGGGGGCACGCATGCAGCGGTGTTGGGGCACGCATGCAGCGGTGTTGGCATGCCGCAAACGATGTAAAGCATGGTTGGATGGCTGCTTTACATGGAGGAATGGGTGCAAAACATGGATGAATGGGTGAAAAACATGGTTGCCTGGCTGAATGGCTGCCTTACATGGGTGCATGGATGAAAAACATGGCTGCATGGATGAAAAACATGGTTTCATGGCCGAATGCATGAAAATCATGGATGGCTGCCTGCCTTACATGGGTGAATGGATGAAAAACATTGATGCATGGATGCTTTACATCGGTGAATGGATGAAAAACATTGCTGCATGGATGAAAACATCGCTGCATGGATGAAAATCATGTTTACATGGCTGCACGGATGAAAATCATGGATGAGTGGATGTAAATCATTGATGAGTGGCCGAAAATCATCCATGAAACGATGAAAAACGTGTTTTCATGGATGTTTTGGAGCTT
>CAXKVX010005175.1:122500-125000 GCA_964058865.1 Eleocharis quinqueflora
TGAAAAACATGGATGAATGGATGAAAAACATGGATGTATGGCAGCGGTGTTGGGGCATGCATGCAGCGGTGTTGGCATGCCTCAAATGATGTAAAGCATGGTTGGATGGCTGCTTTACATGGATGAATGGGTGAAAAACATGGATGAATGGATGAAAAACATGGATGTATGGCAGCGGTGTTGGGGCATGCATGCAGCAGTGTTGGGGCATGCATGCAGCGGTGTTGGCATGCCTCAAATGATGTAAAGCATGGTTGGATGGCTGCTTTACATCGGTGAATGGATGAAAAACATTGCTGCATGGATGAAAACATCGCTGCATGGATGAAAATCATGTTTACATGGATGAACGGATGAAAATCATGGATGAGTGGATGTAAATCATTGATGAGTGGCCGAAAATCATCCATGAAACGATGAAAAACGTGTTTTCATGGATGTTTTGGAGCTTGGGGATTTCATGGGGGTGGTAACCCTGCAGGTGGCTATAGGGTAAAAATTTATATTTCCTATTGGGGGGGGCTAAATTTCGGAGGGGGGCGGGTGTTGGGGCACGCATGCAGGGGTGTTGGGGCACGCATGCAGGGGTGTTGGGGCACGCATGCAGCGGTGTTGGGGCACGCATGCAGCGGTGTTGGCGCACGCATGCAGCGGTGTTGGGGCACGCATGCAGCGGTGTTGGGGCACGCATGCAGCGGTGGGGGCACGCATGCAGCGGTGTTGGGGCACGCATGCAGCGGTGTTGGCATGCCGCAAACGATGTAAAGCATGGTTGGATGGCTGCTTTACATGGAGGAATGGGTGCAAAACATGGATGAATGGGTGAAAAACATGGTTGCCTGGCTGAATGGCTGCCTTACATGGGTGCATGGATGAAAAACATGGCTGCATGGATGAAAAACATGGTTTCATGGCCGAATGCATGAAAATCATGGATGGCTGCCTGCCTTACATGGGTGAATGGATGAAAAACATTGATGCATGGATGCTTTACATCGGTGAATGGATGAAAAACATTGCTGCATGGATGAAAACATCGCTGCATGGATGAAAATCATGTTTACATGGCTGCACGGATGAAAATCATGGATGAGTGGATGTAAATCATTGATGAGTGGCCGAAAATCATCCATGAAACGATGAAAAACGTGTTTTCATGGATGTTTTGGAGCTTGGGGATTTCATGGGGGTGGTAACCCTGCAGGTGGCTATAGGGTAAAAATTTATATTTCCTATTGGGGGGGGCTAAATTTCGGAGGGGGGCGGGTGTTGGGGCACGCATGCAGGGGTGTTGGGGCACGCATGCAGGGGTGTTGGGGCACGCATGCAGGGGTGTTGGGGCACGCATGCAGGGGTGTTTGGTCACGCATGCAGCGGTGTTGGGGCACGCATGCAGCGGTGTTGGCGCACGCATGCAGCGGTGTTGGGGCACGCATGCAGCGGTGTTGGGGCACGCATGCAGCGGTGGGGGCATGCATGCAGCGGTGTTGGGGCACGCATGCAGCGGTGTTGGCATGCCGCAAACGATGTAAAGCATGGTTGGATGGCTGCTTTACATGGAGGAATGGGTGCAAAACATGGATGAATGGGTGAAAAACATGGTTGCCTGGCTGAATGGCTGCCTTACATGGGTGCATGGATGAAAAACATGGCTGCATGGATGAAAAACATGGTTTCATGGCCGAATGCATGAAAATCATGGATGGCTGCCTGCCTTACATGGGTGAATGGATGAAAAACATTGATGCATGGATGCTTTACATCGGTGAATGGATGAAAAACATTGCTGCATGGATGAAAACATCGCTGCATGGATGAAAATCATGTTTACATGGATGAACGGATGAAAATCATGGATGAGTGGATGTAAATCATTGATGAGTGGCCGAAAATCATCCATGAAACGATGAAAAACGTGTTTTCATGGATGTTTTGGAGCTTGGGGATTTCATGGGGGTGGTAACCCTGCAGGTGGCTATAGGGTAAAAATTTATATTTCCTATTGGGGGGGGCTAAATTTCGGAGGGGGGTGGGTGTTGGGGCACGCATGCAGCGGTGTTGCAGCGGTGTTGGGGCATGCATGCAGTGGTGTTGGCATGCCGCAAACGATGTAAAGCATGGTTGGATGGCTGCTTTACATGGATGAATGGGTGAAAAACATCGATGAATGGATGAAAAACATGGCTGCATGGATGAAAAACATGGTTTCCTGGCCGAATGCATGGAAATCATGGATGGATGGCTGCCTTACATGGGTGAATGGATGAAAAACATTGATGCATGGATGCTTTACATCGGTGAATGGATGAAAAACATTGCTGCATGGATGAAAAACATCGGTGAATGGATGGAAACATCGCTGCGTGGATGAAATCATGTTTACATGGATGAATGGATGAAAATCATGGATGAGTGGATGTAAATCATTGATTTGTGGCCGACAATCATCCATGAAACGGTGAAAAACGTGTTTTCATGGATGTTTTGGAGCTTGGGGATT
>CAXKVX010005176.1:0-31491 GCA_964058865.1 Eleocharis quinqueflora
GCAATTATCATTCCAAGTCCAAGTGCCGCCTCAATTGCCACCTCCTGATTGCAAGCGCCTTCATAAGGTATGCCACAACAAAAAATCTGAGGGGCGTGATTGGGAGATTTATCACGAGGGGTACATTCAGACTTGGGGGAATCGGTTGGCCAATACAATTGATATGGGGAACGGTTTCATGAACGGGCCTTGGGACCATTACTTGGCATGATTCAACTGGGAAGGCATGCGCACCGTCTACTGGAGAGGTACAACCGCAAGAAATGCCTTCAACCCGATAGCACATCAAGGGCGTGGAGTTGAGCGAACCTTCAACATGCAAGGCGAAGTTGTGCAACGAACGGTAAATTCATTGCCTTTTTCCTTCAATTTAAACTTTAAAAAACATAAAGTACTAACTAAATTGTTTAATTAGGTGCTTCGCAACTTAACACTCGCTAGGGAAGCGATTGGTGTGATAGCACAAAGCGCCAACAGTGTCTTCAAGACTTTCGCGAGAAAGGTTCTTCGAACTTGTCGCGGAAACATCGAAGACGTCGATCAAGGAGTTGTCTTCCGCAACCTGATGTTGGAGCATGGCTTAAGGGATGAGGACTTGGAGCCATCCATAGCCGAGGGGTTGCACGTCCAGCCGGAGCACTACGACTGGTTGGGTCAGTTGGTGGGTGGCGAGCAAGCGAGTCAGATGCCCGAGGCGCCGCTCTTTCACCCTCCTTACTCACATCTATCACAGGGCGGAGTATGGGAACCCGGCCAAGGATCCGGAGCCGCCCAACCGGAACCAAATGTTGAGCGTACAATAGAGGACGAGGTGGAGCGTGCAGCCGAGTACGTGTTTGGCTCTTCGAGCCAAGCACGCAACCCTGATGATGAAGACGAGGACATCATTCCTTTACGGCGCACTACTAGGACGGCTCGAGCGCCTAGTGCTTATACCCCTTCCGCTTATGATACACGTGGCCGCGGTCGGGGTCGTCGGGGTAGGGGGTTGATATTATTTAGATCGATGCATGTTTGATGTATGTTTTTATGTTTGTGCTATTTTGAGACTTGTTATGTTGAAAACTTGTTTAATTGTTTAATAACTTGTTTAATTACTTTTTATGTTGCTTTAATTACTTTTTATGTTGCTTGTTTAATTATATCGATGTTTAAAACTTGTTATGTGCCTTGTAATGCATTTTGGAAAAAGAAAAGTAAACAAAAAAATCTTGTTTCAAACTTAAAGAACGACCAAAAAAAATTTCAAACTTGTTTAATTGCCTTGTAATACATTTAGGAAAATGAAAATTAAACAAGAAACAAGCTAACACAAAAAAATCTTGTTTCAAACTTGTTTAATTGCCTTGTAATTTTGAGTGTTAAGATAGGGGCGCGATTAATATATGCGCCCCTAAGTGCTGAAAACAAAAACAGCTCTCTGGATGTTCTGTGGATTGTTTCAGCACTTAGGGGCGCGATTAATACATGCGCCCCTAAGTAAATACGAAAAAATGGTAGGGAGGGGGGTTCGAACCCATGCCCGCACACAAACTCAGCGCCTCTATTCAAACCCCCTACCACTGGACCATTTGTATTTCTCGAAATAGTTGTAACTTTCTTGGTATTAATAGCTATAAACATTTCCACTTATAATAAAAAACACTTCAATCTATTATTATTTCTATTTTTAATAATTACTAACTATACATTTATAATAATTAAGTTTAATATATTTATAAACTCCTATTTATTACTTCTAATATTTTTATTTCTAATAATATATTTATTAATGTAATAATATATATAATATATTAAACAATATATTTATTAATGTAATAATATTTTTAATATATTTAATAATATATTTATTAATGTAATAATATTTTTAATGTATTTAATAATGTAATAATATTTATAATGTATTTAATAATTTAATAACTAAGTTTAATATATTTAATATTTTTAATATATAATAATGTAATAATTCATATGTAATATTATTTTAAATATATTATTACTTATTCAATATAAATATATTAAAATATATTATTACTTAATTAAATATATCATTACTTGTATTAAATATATAATATTTATATTTAATATATTATCACATCTAGTAATAATAAATATAATAAGTGCATTTTAAAATTACTATTTTAATATATTTAATAAAATGTGTATAAATAGGAAAAAAATGCCCAGAATGTCAGGGGCGCATGTATTAGTCGCGCCCCTGACTTGTAGGGCCCACAGATCGTTAATGCACTGCAAACGGCCTTGAATTCAGCAAAAAAAATCAAAAAACTTAGGGGTGCGACTATTAGTCGCGCCCTTGGCCCTCTGTGCAATTATTAGGGTGCCTCCGACCCTATCTGTTGAAATTTATTGCTGCTAGGCCCTCTATGAAAATTTTCCAGATAGGGAGGGAGTGTGTACTGGAGACGAGAGAGTATAAGCTCGTCTTTTAAGGAAAATTTTCAAGTAACAACCGTTTCTACGTAAAGAATCAAAGAACTAAAAATATCACAAAAAAATCAAAACTTCAATTAATACTTACATCTTTAATAAAATGCACGAAAATTGAAAAAATGAAAAAATTTAGAAACACAAATAATATTTGCGTTCTTGATCTTTTAAAAAAAAATTTAGAGTAAATCTCATTCTATAAAAAGTATTTGTTTCTTAGCCCTCATTTAAAAATTTACTCTTTTAACCGTCTGTCTGTCTCAATTATCACATTCAATTCATGCTTTATAACATATTTTTCGTTGATGCATTTTTTTGAACAAATGAATGAATTATATGAATATACAAGATATATGCGTCGTGGTGTCAAAATATGAATACGTATATTTTTCGATAAATATGTTACAATGAGGACTATAAAAACACGCATGGGTTGAGATAGTTTTACAAACTATTCATGGTTTTCTCTTCGTTCAAGCATTTGAGCATATAATTTATGCTCATTATCAAGCGAATAAGCTTTACGGTGAAATCTATGACTCGCCTGATGCATCTAGGGGTATACTTTTAAATACTAAATGCAATTTCTAGGTACGATGGAAACTAATTTGTAACCTTTTCAATTATACGAATTATGCAATCAAACCAATTACAATATCACAAATCTATTCTTAAGCAATTCAATCAAATTTAAAGCAAGATAAGTAAAGAAAAATTGACGGTCTGAATGTTCTCCGCAAAAATTAGAATAAATCGGTGCCGTTCCATGTTCTGTCAAGCTCCTTTATCCTTAATAAAGGAGGAGAGATATTAGCTTGCTCACAGAATATCATTGCTCAATAAAATAGCTTACAATCTTTTGTGCATTTATTTTGTGACCGAACTAAAATAGCTTCTGAATCTACAATATTGTAAAAGTCTATTTCAAAAATGCCAACTTTGTTTTTCGACTTTTATTTACACCAATTTTATCCATAAACTTTTCAAAACTAACAAAAGACAATCCTGAACATTATGAAGAAACCAAATTGGTTCTTAAATTTTTATTTATATCAAATTAATCCTTGAACTTAAAAAAATATTAAATTAGTTTCTGAACATAAAAAATAAACAAATCAGCTGGGTCATACCGACGTGCACTTAGCGAAACCACACGACGACAGTTTTTCTCTCCAATTTTCAGAAATATGTACATTGCTATGTTTTTTAATTAAAAAAATATAAGAATTTAATATGAAACATCCATAGTTATCTAATTGAATTCATGATCTTGACAACTAATATCTCATTAAAACACGAAGCGATCCAAAAAACGATTTTGGGCCATGTGTCTCTTCGCTACAAGCCTACAAACCCAGAACTGACACGTACAAATTCTAATCTAATCTCAGCCCAAATATTGTTACAAAAAGATGAAGCCTCATTACAAAATACAAACATATTATTGTATATATTATAATATTGTTGTAATACAGGAGGGAAGGTTCCTCTCCGACATAAATACATAATATCGTTGATACCTGTGTTGTCTTATTTAATGACCAATTTTCGTCGTATCAGTTCTTGACTTCCTGCCAATTTTCTCCATGGATAAAGATTCAACCTTTTATCCATAAATTTGTTCCCTACGGCTACGCTATGCCATCCCCACTATCAGGAATATAGGGTTAATTGGCATCTCAAGGAATAGCACTATACGAGTGGTTAGTGGTTGAACAGCAGTAAGCAGTAAGAATTGAATATTGTGATTTTGAAATAGAGTCGTAAGAGTAAAAAAAAATATTTGACAAAAATTAGTAAGAATATCGAATACAAAATTATGTTAAATATCCAACATGTGGTATGTGGTGTAAGACACATGACGCAAGCCGCTGCAGGGCGCATGACGCATGACGCAGTTTCGCCGCATGACGCCCCTCCGCCACCGCAAACCGTATGACGCATGAACCAAAACACATGACGCAATACGCATGATGCATGATGCATGACACGCGGAGCATGCCGCATGACACATGAGGCCGCATGACACAAGCCGCAAGCCACATGATGCATAACGCCGCTCCGCTGCATGACGCATGACGTCACAAGCCGCATGATGCCGCTCCGCTGCCGCAGGCCTCAATTGGATTCCTCATATACTTGAAGAAATCATATCAAGGAATTCTGCTTTTTATTATTACAATAGTGTCATGACATGAATTTCATTTTTCAAATTCAATTATGCAGTTGCAGTTTTATATTTTATATACCGCAGATGCATGTGCAGTTATTGTTTTAGGGACTCTTATCAAATTAAAATATACTATATTAAATTATGAAGTTATTATTATTTGTCAATATGCAACACGCAGGCACTTGACTAGTAATCAGAAAAAGAATGAGAGTTTTGTTTTGGATTTCATTTTTCAAATAGGGATTTCTCAGCTAGCCGATTTACAACATAGAGATTTTCGATTTTGTAGAGAAGGAAGAACGGAAAGAGTACATGGAGATATGGAGAGAGAATAAAATAAAACAAACAAAGTAGCCGAGGGTAACTCGAGAATTAAATTGTTGTTTCCTGCAAACGGAACAGTGTAATCTCTTATTGTAATCTCATCGAGTATAAATACTCGAAAAAACGTAATTCCATTACTGCTTCAATGTTCTAATATCTATTTGACATTTCAGTATTGCTAAAATAAATGCTAAAATAGAGTTCGATTCCGACGTTCCAGTCGGAATTTGAATTGATAAAACAATAGACCCATCACCCATAGTGTGCTGCTACTGCCTACTAGATAATACATTTGCATCAACAACAGGACAAAACAAAAAACAGTGACCTCTCTTTTTTGTGGAACGCATGCTCAACTGACAAAGTAAAAATAGGTGCATCTGATCTGATGGGACTGTGCAATGGCAAAAGAAGATTTGAAACACAAATTTATTATGGATAAACCTCAATTTAGTCTTTTGTTTAATAAAAGACTGTAGATGGATAACATTATTTACATTTTCTAAATTAGGTTAGCTAAATGTAATCTTTATATTATTATTATTATCATCATCATCATCATATAATATAATAATATGATAAAATCTTAAGAAAGTTATATTGCGCCTCAAATAACATGAATTGCAATGACTCATAAATACCAGCATTTGATAGAATCAACCAATTTTTTATTTGCATGATCATTGATACGCAACTAATTTTAATGAAAGTAATTATTATCATTGTCACCATTGTCATTAAAGTAATTTTAACTAGGCTAAAATACTTCATAAAATATCAAGTTACATATATTTTAGATTCGTATCTTGAGATGTAAAGTACAAATGATCGATTCGGATCATTGAAAATATTTTTCATACTAAAATATATTTAGAGATCAAATTTTATATTTTTATATTTTTTTACTATTTTATCGAATGAAGGAAAATCCCAAATAACTCTGCTGATGTTTTATTTAGCCGGTCCCAAGTCCGAAAAGGAGGAGGATTGTGATAGGCTTGGCGAGCCAATGTAAAAACTCAACCAATCTTATGGAGATGAAACTCGATATTGGCTTCATTTCTAGCCTACACCAACTTGTTAGGACAAAATACTTTGTTGTTGTTGTTGTTGTATCGAATGGGTGGAAAATCATTAAATTGGAGGTTTGTAAATCGTTAGATTAACGAATTTTCTACTCATTTGATAAAATAGTACAAAAATTCTAAAAATATAAAATTTTGATCTTCAAGTAGATTTTAGCATGAAAATATTTTCAACAGCACGAATCGATCATTTGCTCTTTGTATCTCGAGATGCATGATGCATGACGCATGACGTATAACGCCGCTCCGTTGCATGACACATGACGCCACAACCGCATGATGCCGCTCCGCCGCCGCAAGCCTCAATTGGGTTCCTCATATACTTCAAGAAATCAAATCGAGGAATTCTGCTTTTTATTATTACAATAGTGTCATGACATGAATTTTATTTTTCAAATTCAGTTATGTAGTTGCAGTTTTATATTTTATATACTGCAAATGTAGTTGCTGTTTTAGGGACTCTTTTCAAATTAAAATATAAACTATATTAAATTATGAAGTTACTATTATTTGTCAATATCACGCAACACGCGGGCACTTGACTAGTAATAAAAAAAGGATGAGAGTTTAGTTTTGGACTTCATTTTTCAAACAGGGGTTTCTCGACTGACTGAGTTACAACATAAGAGATTTTCGATTTTGTAGAGAAGGAAGAACGGAAAGAGTACGGAGATATGGAGAGAAAAAGAATAAAATAAAACAAACAAAGTAGCCGAAGTTAACTCGAGAATTTAAATTGTTGTTTCGTGCAAACGGAACAGTGTAATCTCTTATTGCAACTTCGTCGAGATGTACCGAAAGAACGTAATTTCATTACTGTTTCAATGTTTTAACATCTATTTGACATTTCAGTATGCTGAAATAGAGTTCTGTTTCGATGTTCTAGTCGGAATTTGGATTGATAAATGGACCCATAGTGTGCTGCTACAGTGCTTCTGCCTACTAGATAATACACTTGCATCAACAACAGGACAAAATAAAAAAAACAGTGACCTCTCTTTTTTGTTGAACGCATGCTCAACTGACAAAGTAAAAATAGGTACATCTGATGGGACTGTGCAATGCCAAAAGAAGATTTGAAACATAAAATTTATTATGGAAAGTATGTGAAAAAAGTAAATTAAAAATAGGTTATGTTATCTACATCCAAATTTTATATATTTTTTTATTTTTTTTACTATTTTATCGAATGAGTAATAAATCCCAAATAACTCTGTCGATGTTTTATTTAGCCGACCCCAAGCCCAAAAAAGAATGAGGATTGTGTTAGGCTTGACGAGCCAACGCAAAAATTCAGCCAATTTTATGGAGATGAAATCAGATACGAGTTTCATTTCTAGCCTACTCCAACTTGTTTGGGACAAAAGGCTTTGTTATTGTTGTTGTTGTAGTATCAAATGAGTGGAAAAATCACTAAATTGGAGGTCTGTAAATCATTATATTAACGAATTTTCTACTCATTTGATAAAATAGTACAAAAATTCTAAGAATGTAAAATTTTGATCTTCAAATAGATTTTAGCATGAAAATATTTTCAACAGGCCGAATCGATCATTTGCTCTTTGTATCTCGAGATATTAGTCTAAAACATATGCGACATGATGTTTTACGAAGTATTTTAGCACTACTCTTCCTAACATGCAATAATAATAATAATAATAATAATAATAATCACCATCATTATAATTGTTCTTGTTCTCGTAATAATCACCATTTCACTCTTCCAAACAATGCAATGATAACTCTATCTTAGAATACTAGACCCTTCATTTGCACAAAGCACTCATTATTCCACCTTATTTTCCCAAAAAGAAAAAAAAAACATTATATGGTACATATATCAATCATGCTAGAATAGATGTTAATGCTGCACAATTATTCAAAATATTAATGATAAAAAAAAATACAAACTCTAAAACGTACCTTAAAAAAAAAAAAATACTAAGACCGAATTTCGGTGACTGTAACTTAAAATTCATACCTGATTTTGTTTTTAATTTCACGTTTTTTAAACTATTTGGAAATAATATATGCTCTGCATGCAGTCCATCTCTTCATCTGTCCACGCTTTTTACCTTTTCCCCACAGCCTCTTATATATTAATTAAAATATGTAATTGTTAACTATAAATTTTAACATAGTATTAAATTAATAAAATAATTCAAGGATTAAAATTTTTGCATACAGTTGTTCTTTAGCCACCGGCCATATCTTAATTAATAATTATGAATAACATGTGAGGATTAAAAAAATGTCTAAGGACGATACATAACATAACAAGACATGGCAAAGCCTATACAAAAATATAGGCGAGCAGGTGGCATGGCATGCTGTTATTTTTAGATTATGAAGTTAATATTGTCTTTAATTTTGAAAAAACAAATCACCATTAGCATAAGTTATGTTGCGTCCTGCTTATTGTCATTTCTATTTTCTTTTACGAGGAAGTATATGTTTCCATTCAACAAATTATATTGGGAGCTAATATGTAGATATCAATATTGATACCGACTATCGATATCGATGTTATTATGCACATTTAGTTGAGTTATTATGCACGTTATTTGAGTTATTATGCATGTTATTTTTTGTACTGAAATAGTATGCATGCTATTTGAGTTATTATGCACATTAACATGCATAATAATTTTTTCAGTGCAAAGATAACATGAAATAACATGTATAATAACTCAAATAATGTGCATAATAATTCAACTAAATGTGCATAATAACATCAATATCGATAGTCGGTATCAATATTGGTATTTACGGTATATTTTCCAATTAATTTAAGTTCAACAATGTGAATGTGAAGTTCAGTACAAATGGTAGGTACAGGGGCGGATTCAGGTTTTTTTTCAGGATGGTTCAAAATTTAGGTTTTTTCTTAGAATGGTTCAAAATGATGCATATTTTTAGGAAAATTTCAAAATTATAAGCATATTTTCCCCCAAAAAATCAATTACATGGATAATTTTGAAAAAAAAAATTCAAAGTGGGTCAGCTGACTCATTCTGGCCTTTAGTGGCTCCGCCATTAGGTAGGTAATAGTAACACTTCTAAGATCGCGGTTCAAGCTCTAACAAATGTTGAAACAAGTTAAATATTTAAAATAATCAAGTGTCGGATCTTACATCTAATAAAAAAAAGGCTTCTAAAAGAAGAAAAAGAAAATCAACATAACGCTTGTGACAATTTTCAGATTTGAGAGGAGTGTGTGTTGTGTGTAGTGTAAGCCTACGAACATGAATAAACAAAATCGTGCAAAATTCAACTTTTTTTTATAGATTTCAGATTCTACAACAACAACAATAGAGCCTTTATTTTCAAATAAATTGACGTAGGCTAGAAGTGAAACCCGATCTGAAATGAAAATCAATATAAATAATAATATATAATAAATAATAAAATAATAGTAAAAATAAAATTATAGAAATGATAATAATAATGATGATGATGATGATAATAATAATAATACATTATAAGTTTAACTAGTATCCTACGTCGTTAATTGTGAACTAAAGTCGTACCATTATAACACTATTTTTAAAATTTAGTTTGTCATTGTTTTGATACGTGAATCACTGACTTCCATGCACTCCTATCTGACACCAACTCTTTGGATCATGTTTTTAAGTCTCTTTTTACAACTTCATCCCATGTCAATTTCGATCGATTCATACATCTTCTCGTGTTATCAACACGCCTTAAAACTCTACGGTGTACTTGTGCATCGGAAGGTCTTCTCGTATTTGAGTGTACTTCCACAGTTCCACTAAAATTAACACGGCAAAATATAATTATTTTCTTTCTTAATATGATAAGATAAGATGAATTAGCAGGGGGTGTTGAGTGTTGACTAATTTGGAAACCATTAATATATATTTAATTAAGTAATGGATAGGGTAGGATGTAGCTTAGCTAGCATTCTATTTCTAGCTATGGCTAGTGTGTTTGTGTTAGTGTTAGTGTTAGTGTTAGTGAGTGGAGAAATAGAAGAAATAGTGTTGCCACTTAAAAGTTGAAACTTGTGTTTCATTTTGGAAGTCTCCTTTTAATCTGATTTTTTTTAGTCTCCGTATAAAAAATGAGGAATGAAAATGTTCAGAATAATGTGTATCATGAAAACGTTTTAAAAAATACGTACAATCCAAATTTTTTATTTTTATTCGATTGTGACTCTTTTTTGTTGACAAAGTTAAAGAAGTTGGAAGACGAAACTTGGAGTACCGATCGTACCCTTATCACAAATAGATGTATGGATCGAGAGACAGTTGAATAACATGATCGGATTTGCCAGAAAATAAAGTTAATGGCGACAGACCAACGGTTGAGATTAGAGATAATGCGTAACCCTTTTTTGAGAGAGAGATAATGCGTAACCAATTTTAGAGGGCTGTCACTTTTATTTTTTTCAGTATCCAATTAAATGCTTTCCAATGACATCGAAACTGAACCAACCTTTAAGTTGGTCTTTACTCTTTTTGGTGAAGAGTTGTCGATTTCTCATTAAAACTGAGTAAAAAAACGGTTTTTTAGCGGTCCAGATCAGAAACGATTTTTGAAACAACAGAAATCAGAATTAGATTCGGGTATGAATTTTTGAAGTTCAACCTCCTCTGTTATGATTTTTATGTCCTCAATCCTCATCCAACCATAGAGAAGGTGGATGTGTGTTGGAAGGTTGGAGATCTCCCGACCACGAAGATGAAGGAGTATGAGAGGTAGAGACGGATCTTGAGGGGTTGTTCAAGGGATGCGAGATGACCGAGCGAGGGGGAAGTTTTGGGTCTAAAGCAGGGGCGGATTGCCCCTCTTGGAAAATAAAGGTGTCGTCTCAGTCATTGGAACAAATTGAGTTACATGTCCGACATCGAGGGTAGATGGGGGATGGAAAGTTGTCCGATGCAACTCCACACTAACAACTATTTGGTCCTCTCAGAGAGACTGAACGAGGAGAGTTGACATGGGGTATGATGAATTAGTTCTAAAGTTCAACGAGAGACGAAATCACTAATGATTTCGACTCTAAGAAAGCTGAGCCGAGAGGATGTAAGAATTACAAGAGGAGTAGAAAAGAGCTGAAATATAAAAGTAGCTAGCCTAAGTAATAATGTTTTTCAACCCGCCTTTGATGGTTCGGGTTTTGTATTTATAGGCTCATCAAGTCCAGACGAAAACAGATTGCTCTTTTGGACGGGTCGTTTGTAAGTTGACGTCTTTGAGCAAAGCCTATACGGACTGATTATAATGAGATCCTATCAGTCCTATAATACTAAGTTTGATTGAATAATTTAATCAGATAATTTTTCTGTACTATGATCTTTCAAAATAAATTAACAAAAATACAAAATAATCGTAACATTTCATATTTATTAGTTAGACCCCATCTTTTTCTAAAACAAAAAGGTATTTGTTAGTGAATTTTGTTCCTTAAGAACCAAATGTTCAGTTCCACTTATTCTAATTCAATCACATGTCGGCACTAATATCTCATTTTTTCCATATAAAATGTGGGTATAGTCTAGAAGAGTCACGGTATCAAATTTGTAATACAAAAGACCATATCTTCCATTCAGACAATTTTTAGGTCAATCTGACTAATTAAACAAGCGTACAAAAACATCTAATTAATTAATCACTGCAGAAACACCGTATACTATATGAACTAGATTTAATTGCTAGACCAAGTCAATGATAACACCGTGTTATTTGACTAAAACTGATTAATTATAACAATTTTTATTTGATTTCATAAACGATGAATCAAATATATATTGATCCGTGGACCTTGAGTTGAGGCTATAACATTTCCACAGGCCATCCCATTTTCTTTCTTTATTTATAAAAGCAGACATTCTCTGTATAACTTATCTCACCTAGTAGATCAAATGCATGCAATGCCAGTGGCACCTTATGCTTCTCTAGGTACTCTCCCACTGCCTCCCTCTTTCTCACTTTCTCTCATCCATTTTTCTCCTTTTTTTCTTAATTCTTTTTTTTTCCTTTCATTGGTTCTTCTGAGCTGTAATTTTTATTCATGAAATTAAAGACAGAGGAAATTTGATCATTTATTTGTGAATCCTATTTCTTGTACATTTGTTGCTATTTGATCCCAAATTAAGCTCAATTAATCTCTGATATCTCTGTCCAGGTGACTTCAAAATCGACACTTCAAAGTCTCACCTCCAAAAATTCTTGAGCTACATCATCTCTCAGATCATTGCGATGTGGGAACTATTCCTTCTAGTACTTGCCAATCTCTCTGTCAAAACAACTGTGGCTCATAAAATCAGCCCATATTTCCCGAATTCACTGTTCGATTCGAGTTATTGCCTGAGCTGGAGGGTTGCGGTCGAGGCAAACAATGCCGGACCATGGCGTACCGTGCCGATGGAATGTGTCATGTACGTCGGGAGGTACATGCTTGGTGGGCAGTACAACAAAGATTTGGAGACCGTAACGGAGATGATCGGCACTTATCTCGACGGAATGGAAGCCGATAACGACGGCATGGATGCATGGGTGCTGGATGTTGATGATACATGCCTCTCTAATCTCTTATATTATCAAGGGCAGCAATTTGGGTAATGAAAAAGACTGTTGTTTTAAATTTTAAAATATTTGAGCCTTTAAGAAATTATATCAGTTCGTGGGCCTAAGCAGTTCAAATTGGGCCATCATAACAAGGCTATTTATATTATTGGGCCTAGTTTTCATTAAATAATTGAACTAGGCCCAAAAATAAGAATTTGGTTTATCAGTACAATAGTCACATGTAGTTTTCATTAAATAATTGAACTGGGCCTAGTTTTCACATGTAGTTTTTTCAATTTAATAACCAGTTAAAAAAAAATACAGATATTTCCCTCAAAAAAAGAAAGATACATAATGTAATTTATAATTTTTGTGGTTTCTGTATACATTTAGAGGAATGCCATTCAATCCGGTGGCGTTTAAGAGCTGGGCTGGAAAAGGCATGTGTTCAGCCATCCTTCCGGTTCTCGGCTTATTCAACAATCTCATCGAGCGAGGATACAGGGTTTTCCTTCTTACCGGCAGAGACGACTTAACGTTTCGTGACATTACCGCAACAAATTTGCAGGATCAAGGATATCTTGGCTATGAACGGCTCATCATGAGGTAAATAATGCAATCAAGTTTTTTCCAAATTGCCTAATTTCCTAATCAATCACCAGGAAACCAAACGAAACACACTATATGCTAAAATTACATGCGTAACAAAAATTTACAGGACAGCTGAATACAAGGGAAAAGGTGCAAAAATCTACAAATCAGCTATAAGGAAGCAATTGATCGATGAAGGGTACCGATTAAGAGGCAATGTAGGCGATCAATGGAGTGATTTGCAAGGCGATTATACGGCCGATCGGAACTTCAAGATCCCTAATCCCATGTACTATGTTCCCTGAGATTCTGCTCTGGTAATCAAGAGGGTTAAAATCTTCAAAATTGAATCAAATGTGAAGGATAAGAAGAGGAAGGAAATATTTATGATTTTTAAGATGAAGCATATCCACTGGATATATATACTGGTATCAAAGAAAGGCGTTGTTGGTATTTAATACAAAGTTTAAGTTGTTGAGACTTGAGAGACTTGTTTTTATTAATGTGGCATATATGTGTGAGTAAGAACTTAACAAAAAAATAACTATTTATTAATTTATACAATGTGGCCATATAGTCTGCATTATCGTGAAAAAGAAAGTAGTATATATTTATTCATTAAATTTCAACCACTTGAGGTTACCAGTTTAAATTCCATCTGAGAACTTTAAGTTGAAGGCTCAAGCTCATTTTTTTATTAATTAAAGATAAATGTCAAGTTATCCAACTTTAATATTCATGAAAAAAAAAAACATAGTGCTAAACAAAAAGCCGATTTTTAAAGCAAACGAAGGTTATAAATACTCATCGTGCCGAATTCAATTATGAAACCAGAAGCTGTTCTAAATTATACAGTGCTAAATAGAAACTAATAAAAAAAAGCAAATAAATGAGATAATTTAGGATCCTTATTTGACTTTGAGACTCGCTTTTCTTTCTTTTTTATTTTTCGATTTGGCCTTTTTCTATGCTGGAATTCTGCCGATTTTTTATTTTTAAAAATACAATAAATAAATAATAAATATAAAGAAAGATTACGTGAGAAGTTCAAAAAAAAGAAATGAGCGGAGTTCCCAAATCCGTGCAATTGAGAAAGGTCAAATGCACGGAGTTGACAACTCCGTGCATTTGACTTGCACAACATTTTGTTTGTACAAAAGTTGATTTTTTTATGTTTGACTAAAAAAATAAGAATAATATTTATGACTCTAGATTAAATCATTGACATATTTTTTAATGTTCACGTTCACATAAGTTATCTGGACGCATGCGTTAAAATTTTTATTAGTTGACAATTTGAATTTCTTAACACATGCATCCTGATAACAGATATGAACATGAACATTAAAAACTAGAGTCATCATTGTCAACGATTTAAATCTTGGATCATAAATGTTATTCTTATTTTTCTTAGGTCAAGTATAGAAAAAAAAAATTAATCTTGTACTCTAAATATTCTATTAATAAGAATATTAATATTTTAATTCACGAGTTTGGTTGTATTTAGTTAAGTTCTCGTAACAGCTTCAGTTGCGCTCGTCAGGATCGTAAATAATTTTTTTATTGTCGCAAGTCATCATTGTAAATAACTGATTCTGTTTCCATCGCATCGAGTCTGATTTGTGATTGAAAAACCAAGCGATTCAAAATTGAATCTAACGCAAGCTCGTGATAAAAATATTAATTAAGACATAATTTGAAGATGATGCCAAATTTGAGAAGCACATTCCTCCGATCGCAAATCAGACTCAACGCAATGAAAGTAGACTCAGATAACTATAGCTCGATGGTTTGCTACGGTAAAAAAACTAATTATAGTCTCGAAGAGCGTAGCCGAACTTGCTACAAAAAATATTTAGTATGAATAGTTTTTTTACTATTTTTTGTAGCAACTTTGGCTAAGCTCGTCGAGACTATAATTAATTTTCTTTTATCTTCACAAGCCATTGATTTTTAGATTCCTAGTCAACTTTCATCGCGTCGTGTCTGATATTTGATCAGAGAAACAAGCATTTAAAATTGAATCTAACACAAACTCGTGATAAAAAATTACTAATTAAGACATTAGGTTGTAGATGGTGTCAAATTTGAGATGCACAATTCTACGATCGAAAATCGAACTCTTAAGCGATGGAAGTAGACTCGAATATCTAGAGTTGATGGCTTGCGACGATAAAAAGTAATAATTACAGTCCCGACGTGCGTAGTTGAAGTTGCTACAAAAAATCGAAAAAGTTGATTATACTTGTATTTTCTGTAGCAACTTCTAATACACTCGTCGAGATTGTAATTAGTTTTTTTTTTGTCTTGTAGGATTGTCATTGCAAGCTTAGGAGTGAGTGTATTCTAGGACTACCATTTTAAATCGATGTTAAATAATGATGACAATATTGACGAAGACATTAATCATAAAATAAGAGCGAAATAGATAAAATTAAGTTTATGAATCAAAGTAATGATATATGAATTTTCATATTAACTATCCCGCAGGATAACAATTATGAATAATTTTCTCCATACATTATACTAAAAATAAAATTATTCTCGTTCGTCTAACGATATAGGATAGAGCTAGAAAACATACAAAAAGGGGCTTCTTTCATTCACGTGCTACGACTTGTTTTTTTGAGGAGTAAGCTTCGCTTACAATAGTTTTTATTAATCAAGAAAAAAATACATAGTTGAAATGAAGGAAAAAAAAACATGAATTACAAGCACACAAAATTATATTCTATAAATAAAGATAAAAAACATCGTCGCAACGCGTCAACTATCTTAATGACCTAAATTCGTCGAACTACGAAGACTATATTATCCAACGTGCTACGACTTGTTAAAAAGGCAAAAAGGACTTTGATCTGATGCTGTCAACACGCGTCGAGTTCCAATTGATTTTGTCAAAATGTGACTATTATTTTATTATTATTTACAAGAGCAGAATTAACTCTCAAAGTTCACAAATCACAATATAGCAATCAAACCCGAAGGATTGGATTTTCCAACAACTCCCTCCCATTTTGATTTTGTCAATATCATGCGCTTTCGTAAATTTAAAACTCGATTGGGAAGTTCAATGGGGTCTCTTTCGTCACTGTCAGTGTTCCCCAAACGACCCAGTCAGGCTTGCACAGCTGAGACAAATCTACTTCTTTGGTTGTTAGCTTTCAGTTCATCACTGTGTTTGATTCGCCTCCTCGGGGCTTCGGCTTGCGCTTTGCTTCTTATCATCATCTGGTGCTTTCTTCTTCTCATTTGTTTGTTTAAATTCTGTTTTGTTGCCCTTATCAAGGATAATTCTTGTGTTTGATTAGCCTCCTTGAGGTTGTTTCTTTTGAAGAACAGTGGTTATGTTTCCAGTACCATAGAATTCCGCAGTCTCCTTAATTTTGTGCAGGAAGGATTTATGCGCTAGTATATTTACATTCGTTAACCAGGAAACTGAAGCGGGTTTTATTATTGAGCTTGATCCTTGATTACTGATTTCAAGCCTTGATTAGTAGTTAATTGTCATAAAAAAGCACACAATTTAAGTAGCTTTTCATCGAGCACCTTATGATCGTGCAGCAATGTTGTGCCACAAATTTTATGAGTATCACTGTTTCCCTCATGCCTGGGGATTTAGATGCTGTATTTCTGCATCCTTGGTTGTACTCAGAACATCATTTGACTGATAGTAGTACAGTACCTGTCACCTGTTGTTCCCTCTGGTTACTTACACCACTTAGCAATTCTACCGGTTATTGTTTATCAGGTGGAGGTGTGATCTTGAAATAACGGACTTGAGTAGGAAATTTTATGAAGCTCCATAAAACCACTATTTAGATGGCAGGAACCAGGTGGCTTTTTCTATCGATTCCTGTTCTAACCATATTATCTTCTCTCCATTTGCAACTAAACAATGCGCAGATCCTTCACCCAAATGAAGGTAAACTTCTTTTTTCTCTTTACTTGGCCAATGCTCAGATCCTTGATCCAAATGGACCTTCTATGTTTTGTCATGAAATGCAGTAAATGCTCTAAATGATATCAAAAGGAACCTGGTTGATCCATTTGACCACTTGAAGAATTGGGGGAAGGATGATCCTTGCAACAAAACTTGGACTGGAGTTATATGTTACAATACCACATTGTCAGATGGCTACCTGCATGTGCAAGAACTGTACGTTCAAAACTCACAATCTGTTTAGTACAAGTTTGACAATATATGCAGTTTTTTCTGCTTTTCTGTTGGAATTTCTGATGTTTTATGTTACTGGGCACCACTTCCATTCTTTTCCTTTCCAAATATCACAAAAGTGAGCTTTTCGACATGGTGGAAGATCATTTTATCTTCCATTACCAAAATCTGTGCGCCCGCCCATTTAGCTATTTCCACCAATATTAAAATACTATTGATTCTCTTTTGCCTGTTTCTTTTCTGTCCAAAAGTAATTTAGTGCAGATGCCAAACATTCTCTCTAGGCTTCTTGTAATTAGAGATCGGGATTACTCTGGTCAGTTTGGTCAATCGGTTTCATATCAGATCAGTTCTAGTTGAACTTGCATACAATTGTTTTGGTTATTTGGTTGTGTCATTTTGAAGTTCATTTATTTGATCCCTGCAGTTCAGGTTCAGCCTTTTGAGGTCAGTTGGGTATTCCCATTTAGAAATTATGGCTATTGCCAGGCTAATTTGATTTGTAGTCATGTTCATGGTTCTTTCTTGTGGTTCTTATCCCAGGTAAGTTGCTTGGGGATGTAAGTGTGGATTGTGGTATTGATCTTTAGGTTTTATCAAGAATCAAATTCTGTTAGGGCACTGTTTAATCTGGTTTGAATCTTTGACTTGAGAAAATCAGTTGGGTCAGCTTTGGTTACTTGGTGTGCTAGACATCTTCTTCTACCAATGGCCTTTTAATTTTGGAACACAATAACAGTTTCTGTATTTGTTTTTATTTTATAATATGTGTATATCAATAGCTCTTGTTTTGGAAAATAATAAGTTTGTTGACTCCTCATAATGGTTTGTTTTTTTATTTGTTGAAGTAACATTGCAATTTAAAATACCCAAACAGACAAAATGGAAAAGTGTTTGTTATTTTAAAAACACAAGTAAAAAGTAGTGTCAATTCTGGCTTTGTTGTTTTTCTGGCATGCAATATACTTCCTAGTTCCTACTGTATGCATGGTTCGTACATTTGTAATACACATAAGACAAGGCTGCAGTCATCGCTGAAGCATTCATGTGCTCTTCTATTGCAGACAGCTTCTGAAGATGAACTTATCTGGAACTTTATCTTCTGCTCTCGGTAATCTGACTAACATGAAAATATTGTAAGTGAACAGAAAAACCTTAGTCATCTTGCAAAAAGACAAACATCTTGACTTCAATATTGTAGTACTTCAATGGCTACTTACGCATTCTCTCTCTCTCTCTCTCTCCAGAGATTTTATGTGGAACAACATTACTGGAAGTATACCTGATGAAGTTGGGAATATTACTTCCCTGGAACTACTGTAAGTGTAACTTTTACTCACCATATATGTCATGTATGTGTCATTACTGGCCTCTACTCATCATACATTTACTCAATATTACTGGAAGTATACCCTAGTGCATTTTTAACTACTGTGTGTCATTCTTTATTTGCTTCCACATGCACCGCTGATAATGCATTCTATGGCCATGTTTCATTCCTGGTTTACCTAGACTGTTGCCTCAGATTATGGTGCAATAATGTAGTATTACTCATCCTGTAGCTACAAGATCTGGTATGTTACAGAATTCATTATTTTGCTTATTAATTGTGCCTTAATGAGCCCCTAAACAGCACCACACTGGTTCCATAACATACCTGGTAGGTCTGTACAAAATTTTCAGTACTAAATAACCTGGGTGTGTACTGCACTCCTTTATTTTGCATTGCTTATTATTATATATGTTATCTGCTTTCTTGTGCAGGCTGTTGAACGGGAACCAGCTGAGTGGTTCGCTGCCAGATTCAATTGGTTACCTTCCAAACTTGAATAGGATACAAATTGACCAAAATCACATATCTGGGTCCATACCCAAGTCATTTGCCAACTTGAACAAGACGAAGCATTTGTAAGTAAAATTTCGGTTTGTGTTCATACAAGTTATTATTTTTTTTTTAATAACACTTCACTTGATTCTTTCAGCCACATGAACAACAATTCACTCAGTGGTCAAATTCCACCCGAGCTATCCCGACTACCCAGTCTTGTTCACTTGTAAGTTTCTATTATTATTGAATTCACTTGAGTGCTTTGGTATCTAACAGGGCTTGTCAGTTTGGGGTTCCTTTTGTGCTTGTTTGAAAATTGGGACCAAAGGTTAACTGAAGCTCCAGACACCAGAACTAAACCTTGGGTTGTCATCATCCATAAAAGTACGCATTGACAGTATGTTACCAATTATGGAGGAATTTCTGTTCAGCTAGTCTTCTTTTGTTGGGTATAGCTCTGCTTTAAATGCATTTTTTCTTTATTTGCAGATTGTTGGATAACAATAATCTATCAGGTTATCTTCCTGAAGAGCTATCTGAGTTGCCAAGCCTTCTGATCATGTACGTAGTATTGCTCTAAAAAGAAAATTCTTGGGTACGATTTTAAAATCAGTGGACTCATTTGATATGATATTTTGTGGCCAAAACTAGTTGGGTTTAGATTCTATTATAATTTATTTGTTAGTTTATTCTTCAATCAATTCCGCCTATGTTTTCTACATAGCCGGTCCCAAGCCCAAGAAAGGAGGGTTGTGATAGGTTTGCTGAGCCAACTTAAAAAACTAGCCAATGGAAATGAAACCCAATATGGGTTTCATTTCTAGCCTACCCCAACTTGTTCGGGACAAAAGGCTTTGTTGTTTGTGTGTTTGTTTAGTTTATTCTTCATTCATTTTGCTGTTCGAATATTGTGCATTAAAGGTATTTGCTACTTGAGGGATATTTGTAGTAACCAGAAGCAAATTTTGTTAATTAATTTCATTAATGTGTTTGCTTTCATACCGACTTAGGTAATAATTTCTTTTTTTTTCAAAAATTGCAGCCAGCTTGACAATAATAATTTCTCGGGGTCATCCATACCACAATCTTATCAAAATATGACCAAGCTTCTGAAGATGTAAGTTATTTTCCCCTTGAGTGACATTTGAATATATAAACCTACTACTTCAAATATCATGATATTATTCTAAATGATTTATTTTGTTTTCAGGAGTCTGAGAAATTGTAGCCTACAAGGAACAATTCCTGATCTCAGCAAAATTCCACAGCTTGGCTATTTGTAAGTCCAAATTTCTGTTTCAGTTTGCTTGCAATACATGAGGGCCAAAAAAAAGGAAATATGATGCTGTGCATCATTTGGACCCTTTTATTTTGTTTATTTTACCATATAAGAATGAAAAAGTTTACTGCTACTGTGCTACACTTTTTATCATTTTTGTTTATTATTTTGTTGCAGAGATCTTAGCTGGAACGAGTTAACAGGGCCCATACCTACAGATAAACTTTCTACAAATATCACTACAATGTATGATTTAGTGGAGTTCCATTCCTGTATTATACCAATGTTTTTTTAAGTACAATTTTGTCCTTTTTTTATCAATAGTACGAAAGTAACTCTGCATGGCCTTCAGCAGCATTCTCATCTCTGTTTATTTATTACTTCTCAATTCTTTTGCAGCGATTTTTCCCACAACCTACTAAATGGCTCCATTTCTGATTTCTCTGGACACCCTTTACTTCAGAGATTGTAATTATTCATTTTTTTCTCTATTGTTGTTTACTACAACAGATCTCATTATTAATTCGTTGTGAGTTTATAACTGCATTTAGCCTATTTTAGTATTTAATGTTACGATTGGCTATTATTTATCTGTTGCAGGTCTCTAGATGACAACAATCTAACTGGTACTGTTCCATCTGATATCTGGGATAGCATATCATTCACTGCAAACAATACCCTTATTTTGTAAGACTTGGGTAGTTGAACATCTCCTTATCTGTCATTATTTTTAAGTTGGCTGAAATTTAACCAAAAAGTATAATGATTTCAGAAATTTTCAAAACAATGATCTCACAAATGCATCAACCTCTCTCAATGCTCCTGACAATGTTACCCTCATGTAAGTTTTACTTTACATTCATCTCTATCATGTAAATAGCTCTTTTATTCATCCACTTGATTGTGCACATTTGGTATTGGAAGTTACTAAATCTGAATGCTTTTTTTGTGTGTCTGTCTTCTCATGTTAGTGTCTATGAGGCTAATACTTGTAATTTCAGGCTGTACGGAAATCCTGTATGTACAAACGCGAACTTACTCAACACAGTAAGTCGATATTGCGGGGCCCAGACTGCCAACATACCAGGAGGCACTGTGAGCAACAGCACAGCCATCAATTGTGGCCGTTGCTCATCCTACTTGGATTATGAAATTAACCCCTATTCCCCTTTCACCTGTTTCTGTTCTCTGCCATTTACAGTTGGTTACCGGTTAAAGAGTCCCGGTTTTACCAACTTTCTTCCTTATTACGATGATTTTAGACGTTACTTAACAACAGGGCTGACAATATCACTCTACCAATTGAACATTCAGTCATTTATGTGGGAAGAGGGGCCAAGGCTAAGGATGAATTTGAAGTTATTCCCTGATGGCAACAACGGCACAGAATTTAGTGAACGTGAATTAGATCGGATAAAAGACATGTTCACTGGTTGGTTGATTCCCGATTCAGATATATATGGTCCATATGAACTACTCAACTTCACCGAGGGTTCCTACAATTCCTGTGAGAATATATGATGAATACGTTAACATTTTTTTTACAGGGCTACATAACTATTAAGGCTGATATACTTCTAAATCTTGCTCATTTTCATGCAGTGTATAATGAGAAAAAATCTGGTCTAAGTGCTGGTGCAGTTGTGGGTATTGCCTTGGGGGCATTTGCTGGTGCAGCTATTCTGGCTACAATTGTAACCATAATTGTTATGAGAAGAAATGCAAAGTATCGCACAAATTCCAAGAAAAGATCTGGTTAGTATACTTTTCTGTGTTGTGGGTTTTTAGTTGCCTTCTCAGGCATTGGTACCAACCAACATTCAGATTTCAGACAACACGATCTCTCAGAATCAACATTACTTGTTTCTTCTCCACTTTTTTGTCTTCTATTTGTTTGGGATGGATTTTCCATGATAAATATTTCCACAACAATGTGCAGTTTCAAGAATACCTATTAAAATTGATGGTGTGAAAAGTTTTACATTTGAAGAGATGGCACAAGCTACAAACAACTTCAGCAGTTCCGCTCAGGTTGGCCAAGGAGGGTATGGCAAAGTGTACAAAGGAATTTTGGCTGATGGAACAGTAGCAGCTATAAAACGCGCACAACAAGGCTCTTTACAAGGTTCGAAAGAGTTCTTTACAGAAATTGAGTTGCTCTCAAGATTGCACCACCGCAACCTTGTTGCTTTACTGGGTTACTGTGATGAAGAAGATGAACAGGTATTTCTTATTTTTTTTCTCATTTACCAGAGTACAGTACCTTGTAATAGTAAAAGTTCATGTTTGTTCATTAGTGCGCTGGCTTTCTCGCTTTCACTAATTTGCTGTTTTTTTTTTCACTTTGACTATGTCACAAGCAAGTTGACTGTAGTTGTTAGATTGTCTTATTTCCAAAAATGCATATGAATGCATGCATGGATGGATGGATGGATGGAAGTGGATTCTTTGTAATATTCACATAATGCAGAAACTTGTGTGTCCTATTTGGTTCTCTCTCTTATTTCCTGCTATAGGTGTGATCCTGTAGCTTTCTAGAGCTTCTGGGCTATTATCTTTTTTTTTTCGATCACTGGCAGAAGCTACCAGTTGTCTGGGCTATTATCTTTTGCTTCAGTATATTTTGAGTCCCGTTGACTATTTAGATTTTAGAGTGGATCTGTTCTATTGATTTTTCCTTTTTGCTTATAATAAAGAAATTTAATCTCAGCTTTTGACAAAATTGATAAAACATAGTATTGACTGGTTAACAATTCTCCTCTTGCAGATGCTCGTGTATGAGTTCATGCCGAATGGCACTTTGCGTGATCATATTTCTGGTGAGTGTACTTTTGCTTATAATGTTTTGTTCTTTTTATTTTATTTTACGCACATCTGACTAAACAAAATGTTTGGTCAAACAGTGTTTGTGTATGGTTGCATGCCTCTAATTTGATCCACTAGATACTTGGTTAAAGTTACACCTGTTCCAACTGGCACAGTTGACAAAAGAAGTTTTGCATTTGTTCAAACATTGAGCACTGGGGTTATATTGTAGTTCTAAACTGAATAATTGTCACATGACAGGTAAGTACAAGGAACCACTGAGCTTTTCAAGTAGGCTAAGAATTGCATTGGCATCTGCAAGGGGCATACTGTACCTACACATGGAAGCCGACCCACCTATATTTCATCGTGATATTAAAGCAAGCAATATATTACTGGATTCAAAAATGGTCGCAAAGGTTGCTGATTTTGGTCTCTCACGCCTTGCACCTGTGCCAAATATTGAGGGGAATGAACCAGGTCATGTCTCAACTGTTGTCAAAGGCACACCAGTAAGTGCACAAGTTTATTCTTGTTCGTCTTATACTTGAAATAATTAATCATAAATTGGATCCAAAGTTTCATTAGTCATTCAGGATATTACTCGTTAAGTATGGTTACAGACTTGCAGTTGTGCTAATTGGGCCCAAGACTTAATTTCAATCTAAGTTATACATCAATCAGCCGACAGCCCTCTATCGTGCAAGTATCCCTCATCTTTAGCTTAGATTTAATGCATCCTAAATTACTATCAGTACTACTTCTATCATTAAACGGAGATAAAACATAGTTGAAGACGAAAAAGAGAAAAAATGTTACAGGCATGGATAAAAAAGGTCAGTTTCCAGTCTTGTCGTAACTGAAGAAGTTATATATAGTTTGCACTCTGTAGTATGTAGAATGTTTTAAACTTTTTTCTCATTTTAAGCCAAAATGTGTAACATCTGCTACCTGTTGAATCGTTGTGCATTTATCATGCCAGGGTTATCTTGATCCAGAGTACTTCTTAACACATAAGCTCACTGATAAAAGTGATGTGTACAGTCTTGGTGTTGTGTTTCTAGAGCTCCTGACTGGAATGCAACCAATTACTCATGGCAAAAACATAGTCAGAGAGGCAAGTAATATCATTATAAGTAAATTCAAATATCCTTATTGAACAAATCTATTGTACTTTTTAATCACATTGCACCCTTTTTCTTCTCTGGATTTACAGGTTGTGATGGCTTCACAGTCAGGCCACGTCTTCTCGGTCATAGATGGCAATATGGGCTCATACACAACTGAATGTATCCAGAAATTTGCTGCGCTCGCCCTTTGTTGCTGCCGGGATGAGACTACTGAGCGGCCATCAATAAAGGAAGTTGTCTGGGAGCTGGAGGCCATATTGCGCCTGATGCCTGAAGGTGAGCTTGGTGCATCAGGATCAAAGTCATCATCCGATTATGTCAAGAAGGGGACTCCCAGTTCATCGTCGCCTCTGAATGTGGAGCACCAGCAGCACCCATTTGTTTCTTCTTCTGATGTTTCAGGCAGTAACCTCCTCAGTGGTGCCATGCCAAGTATAACGCCTAGGTGATTTTGGTGGTTTGTAAATTCTTGTGTGGTTGTTTGTAACAATGGCACAGCTGGAGAAAACATCTGAGATTGGTAGACTTGGTATCTCATTGTGAGCAGTGTAATGGCATGCATTTCTGGTTGTGTATATTGAGAATTTTGTCCTAAACTTGACATTGCTGATAGACTGTGTTGTACCCTTAGAATGTAAATAAAGTTTACGCAATGATATGACAATCAACCATTCATTTTTTTAGATCCAATAGTTTAGATCAATCAGCATCTGTATTATTATTTAGATCGGCGCAAAACAAAATGGGAGATTGTTTTAGGAAAAATATGGGAGAATTTTGAATATGAGTACGGAATACCCAATATTTTTATTAGACGTTCTTTGATTGCTGTTAAGGGGCACACCATAATTCGGACACATTGTTGCCTCAATTTTCGTCTAATCTGTGATATTTTCTACAGAATCGGTACTTCTTTTTAACATTGAACGTAAAATTAAGCCCTTCTCATTCAAACGAAATTCAATCAATATTATTTCTATTTTATCTCAACTTGTTTGCAACTAAATGCTCTGTTTGTTCTGGTGGTGGTCGTCGTATTTTCTAGAAGATTAATGTATATGGAACGTTACTTGTACAATGCTTACAATGGCACGTTTTCATGTCAATATAATTACTGAATTCAAGTGATAAATGCTAAAGTACCATAATTAGCATTATGCATATAGCACATTTATTGTCGTTTTAGTTATTTATTATTCTTAACGAAGAGAAAAGGATCATTAGTCATCACAGTAGCATAGATTGTTATACAAAAAAATACCCTAAGATTGAATGCAACTGGCCATGCAAACACCATAAAACAAATTCATAAACACCAACTACGGTTCTCCAGACAGATTTAAAAATATTAAGATAAGAAATCCTCTGTAAGGAGAGGCAATTAGATATGATTTTGTGCCCGGAGAAAGGCTAATCTGAACAAAATAGAAGGTAATAAAGGGGAAAAAATTGTTCCCAAGAGACTTCTCTCAAGTGTTCTGTGAAAACTTATATCTGCATTCGGGGCACTCATAGAATACAGTTTGGCCTTCGTCAGCTGAGCGTAGCTGTAATTTTGATATTTTTATAGGTCATTTCATGAAAAACAAACTAAGGAGAATAAAAAATGAAATTGGAAAAAAAAATTAAGCCATGCTAACAAACCTGCTTGGTGTAGTATTCGAGCTGGGAATGATGGCATTTGGGACATGATTCGTTTACCTGTTGGACAAAAATGGATTAAATTAAGAATCTAGCATGAAAATAATTTGTTATCTTTAATAGATGCCAGTCATAGGACCAAGAGGTACCAGTTGCACAGCATAGCATGTAGTTGAGAGAAGCAGAATAATAACAAAAATTTCTCTTTGAGCATATTCACTACTACTCTCAAATCTTGTAGAGCACACAGGACACAGAAATGGGCAATCTTGGTAATTTATCATTTTCTCAGTGAAGAGATAGTCTCAGTTGGGTAATCATTTCATTAACAATCAAAAGCATGAAATAAATTCCTTACGACTGCTCTCTGCACTGTTTCATTCTGCTTTAGAGCTGTTTCAAGGATAACAAAAGGTTCGAGCTTCAACTCTCTTCTAATATCCTGGAAGTATAATAGAAAACCTCTCTTCAGTGATATAAAAACAGACTTCATGCCCATAACAAAATCATCCTACCTAATGTCATGCACCAGGACTGGAATAAAATTAATAAAACATTAGTAGATATTGTTTCTAATATGTTAAAAGGTGTAATCCAGCGACTGATATACTATGGTTTTAATTATACCTCACGAATAAATCCGTACTTGAATTGTGAACAAATACTTATTGAACCAATCAGAATTTGAGCAAATGAAACAGCTTACCTCAGCGGTGATCGTATAACTGACTTCTTTCCCTTGGATTTCTGCAATTAGAACCCTTATATAAACTTAAAAGAAGAAAAAAAGACGTGGCTTCTTTGCTTATCCTATATCCAAACAGTATAATTCATTGAACTTCGGCTCTCTATTGGCAGTTTAACAACCTAAGAAGACCAATAGGAGCAATAGTTGAAACGGCGATCCATAAAAAAATTGGTGTAAAAACAATGTGAACTGAGGAATACAATCAAAGGCGCTGAGGGGGAGAGAGAAAGAGGGGCACCTGAGGCGCTGCGCTTGAAGCCGCAGAGGGGACACGAAGCGAAGTCGGAGGAACTGAAGGAGAGAGTGGTGCCGCAACTGGCGCAAAACAAGAAGTCTCTCGCCTCGTAGAAGGCCATGGCGCGCCGCCGCTGGGTTTTACGGAGAAGAGAGCAGAGTAAGAGGACGACACGAGGCGGGACTGCAAAGGAACGATATTCTCTGTACCCTATTTTATTTTAGGGGTGCGGAGCCGTCCCTAAAATAGGAACCGTTCGATTAGATTTTAACGACATCTCTGAAATACTAAAATATGAACTTATGAACCGACCGATTAGATTTGAACGAGTCTGATTTTATAATAGAAAATTCTTTTGAATCGTATCTCTAATTTAAAGTCCAAACATTGATCCAAATAGTAGAATTTGATCTTCATGTTAAAATCTTTTTTGAGACCGAATTTTATATTTTTTAGAATTTATTACTATTTTATAGAGAATGAAAAATCGGATAATCTAACGATTTTTTATCATTGGATATGAAAGATTTTCCACCTCTTTAAAAATTAGTAAAGAATCTAAAAAAACGTAAAATTCGGTCTCTAATGAGATTTTAACATGAAAATCAAGTTCTATGATTTGAATTGGTTGTTTGAACTTTAAAATTTGATATACTAAGGCGAAGTATGACTTGATGCTTTGTAAAGAACTGTAGTCATGCAGTGCTCTATTTTCTATCCACAACTATAAATCCCACATTCATTCTTTCGAAGAAAAAGCCTGTAATATTTAGCCTCATAACATATCAAAATATATACTTCTTCATGTTAGAATTAGGGGTTGGAAATGCACAAAAACTAAGGTCAATTCAATAGACGAAACCGATTTCAATTCAAGTTAAACCTTTTAGATCTTAATCACCTAGCCAAGTATTTGAGCAGGCAATTTCAAGAACTAATTGTGCAAATCACAAAAATTAAGAGCAAAGTACTAAAAAGAGAGAGAGTGAAGAGAGAGCAATCGAGAACAAGTGAACACGCTATGTAACGTGGTTCGGCCTATCAAATGAACTTAGGCCTACATTCACGGTCTTTCGAGAAAAAAATCATCTTTTCGAGCCTATTTCACTATAAACGAGTATCTTTTACAAAGTGTGGAGCCGATCTTTGACTTCTTCTACATAAGTAAATCAATCTTCTTCTCCTAGACTAATGCACAGGACAACACCTCAATACACGGTAAAAAGATTCGATTGACAACACAATCAATAACAGGGATGCACCCCTTGACAACACAAATGTGATGCACCAAAGGCTAAAACTAGCTATAAGGATTTTTTATCTCGAATAGACAATAAGAGAATAGTAGCTATCCTAATTGCTCTCTAGGTTAGATAGTTGGAGGAGACTTGAATTAGGCTCTTTTTTGTGCTCAATTGATGCTGGAAAGCTTGTAGAAATGTTTTGTTAATCTGCTAGTTTGTTTTTGTATCTCTTATATAGGCTGAGCACTTCTTGAGATCTTGGATCAGTGAAAATACTTCATAGTGTTACAACTCTTCTGTCCAAGGCGTTATAACGCCTTGGACATCTTCCCCTTTTGCCCTTCTGCAGCTGACTTGTGGGCCAATTCTTCAAGAACTCATTATAACGCTTTGCTCACTCATTATCACGAGTTGTAACCCGTTGTGACGCCTTCCTGAAGTGTTACAGCAACGCTTGTCTCGGGAAAATCCAGCATCTGTCGCTTCTCTCTCCTCCTGAGGCGTTATGACGCCTTGGACATCCGTTATAACGCCTTAGTGACTCATTATAACGGGTCTTGACTTATGGTAACGTTGTGCTCTGTATTGCACATTTAAGTCTTCCCTTGATGACTTGAACATGTCTTGACTTGTCCAGGGCATGTTTGACATTGGTGTGTGTATATGTTTTAACATGCATCTTCACCAAAACTCATGTGCAAAGTTAGTACTTTAGTTATTTTGCAATTGTCAAACAAGAGATGAGTTTAATCCAAGAAACTCTCTCTTTTGGCAATTTGCAAAACATAATTGAGATGTGTATATCAAATGATGCACATCTTCATTTCTCCCCCTTTTTGCAAATAAAGGCAAAATGCTCAAACAAATAAACTCCCCTGAATTTAGCACATTTATATTCATACAAGTCAAGCAATTTTGTACTACTCCCCCTTAATGAAATAAGATTTGCAAATAATGCACAATTCATAAGATTTTCCAATTGAGAATAGGAGATGTACAATATAAAAGAGAAGTAAAGAGCAATAATCATCAAGAGACATAATCAAAACATTGAATTTTAATTGAAATCATGCAATAACATCATATTAATCTTAAAAATTCATACAAGGAGCAAAAAAAAAGAAAAGATAATATATCATAGCCCTAATCCACATTATTACTCTCATGTCTCTCATCCTCCGGGTTGAGTTGAGTAGCTCCTTCTTGCCCACCTCCCATGTGGTCTTCGGGTCCGGTAGGATCAGAGCAATCATTCCAAGACTCAAATTGTTGAATCCAATTGGTCCGGACCATAGAGTTGAACTCACTTTGGTTGTCGAGCTTCTCATGCACATTCACCGAGTTGTACTTATTGTAGAGTGACAAGTAATACACTTGTTGAGAAACGTATTGAGTTTCTTCTTGAACCGTTGAGAAGGCATAAGACATCATAGGATTGAAGGCTTGGGGAGTGTAGTAGGATGGGTCTTGGGGAAATTGATACCCATGGTATGAAGGAGGAGGCACGTAAGAAGAGGTTTCCATAGCTTGTGGAGCATCTGAGTCGGTGTATCGATTAGGTTTTGCTCCCTCTCTTCTTATCCACTCGTTTATTGGCTTGGGTTTCGTTTCCCAAGTCAAGTGTTCTTGATCCAACCTTTCTTTCCAAAAATGTGATTAGGTTGGCCGAGAAGTAGATGATAGGATTGGGCTCCCTTAGGTTCACGGGTATGACGATGTTCTTGTGTAAAAGAATATGGGTTAAGAGGTGAGGATATGATAGGCTCATTATTTTGTTGGTTATAGCGGTTCTCATGTGGTTTAGAATGATGAAAGGTATGTCAACCACCTTGTCCTTGGCAATGAGGTGCCTAAGGAGAAACTCGTTTGTATGCTCTATGTTTGTCTTGAGACTTTTTTCGAGAATTAAAATGTTGTTTATAAGGAGAAACAATAATCTATGAAGAGCAGATAGTTTGGACTCGGAATGGTCTTTGTGCGAGTCTTTAGCTCCTAACCATCTCTTATATTTGGTGAATGACTCCTCATATTGAGGCCATTTGTGGTACACATCTACCACTTCACCGTTCTTTACCATACCAAGTACTTCGGCCAAAGTTTCGGTATTGATTGGTATTTCTTGGACATAGAAATAAGAGTTACACCGAAGGGTTCTTTGGTTGGTCTCATGTTGGCATACAAAACCCTAATTGGACCCAAGACAAATTGTTGGTTTAACTCAATTAATGGTCTCCATGCCCAAAAATCAATTGTTTGCACCAATTAGTTATACTCCCAATTACTCATTTGGTTATCTCTGTTGATTAGAAATACAAAGGTATCGGAGATTGGTCTATTTTTTAAGGTGCTATGGAAATTGGAGAATTCAATGGGCGACCGATATAGAATTCGGTTTTGGGATGAGCTGGCCCAAGGTTAAAAATCTGTTGCCTTTCCGATTGAGAAGTGGTAGGGTTTTATGTAGGTTGAGAAGCGGAAGGAGTTGGTTTCGGATTTTGCTCTTGATTTGGAGGTGATGCACTAGGGTTGGTATCCAGATTAGAGCTTGTACCGGTACCGGGTTGGTAACTAAGGGATGGTATGTTCTCCCTTTGTACCATGGCACGTTGGTTCCTCTCTTTCTCTAATTATTTCCCCACTTCTTTTCTTTTCTTGTTATAACAATTGGGAGTTTTGGTGGTGCCATGAGGGAAGTAAGAACGAGGAGAAGACTTACGATAAATATGATGTATAACCTTGAAAGATCTTGAGCTCTTGCTAGAATTGATTGATCTCTTGAGAAATTGAAGGATTTTAGAGCTTGAGTTGCAGCAAAAATAGATTTGAAGAGGCTAATTTCGGTTATGGCAAGAATAGAGACCTTTGGATGGAAGGGATTCCTTAAATAGCTGCTAAAAACTCTGGCATTATAGCAACTCGTTATAACGAGTTGCTGACGCGTTCTAACGGGTTCCCATCCATTATAACGCTTCTCTCTCTTGTTCTGTAATGCTCCACACATTTAAACCTCTCTAATGACTATTTTTGGTTTCCTAACCCGTTATAACGAGTTTCCAGTCGTTATAACGGGTTCCCAACTCATTGTAACGCCTCTCGTAATGCTTGGACAAAATTTTGCTATATATTCAGTTTAAATTTGCTGCTATGCTCCAAATTTGTTCTTTAGCATTTATATGACTCAGTTCAGTTGTCAAATGATGTTTTTGCTTATGCAGATATTCAGATAAGATTGTGACTTGGATA